>JAQGBY010000789.1:0-36904 GCA_034698785.1 Mycogona germanica
TCGGGTCTCTAGTGCATCTGAGACTAGCTGAAAACTGCGTATTGAAAATAAATGAATTTAAGTTGGTTATAAAAGCCGTTCAGGGCATGTTACACATGTTCAAATTGCACAATGTACTAAATTGAAAAAATGTAGAACCTGTAGATGTAGCGTAATTACAAGTACTATTTTTCCTCTAAAAATTGGTCAAAGTCTACTTCTTTTTGCAATCATGGGTGGTTTCGTGTCTTTGAATATCTCTGAAGACGGCAAATAATTAAGTTTCCGAGATAATCACCTTTTAAGATTATTCTCTCGACAAAATAGCACAAATTGTTAGATGGGCATATTTCGACATATCTTTTTGAAAGGTCGTCCCTGCATTTTTCTGGACTCATAATTGGAAGATTGTTTGATTAAATAACCAGATTTAAATCTAGAAATATTAATATGATAATAAAGTGAGCACGTTCATCAAGGATTCAAATTTGCAAAAACACGGAAAAAATTGTAAATGATTGTGCAATGTACATTTATAAATACATTAGGGTCATATTTCTTTTCTTCATATGTTCTACACAGACGGCAGAATCGAATGTTCTGTAGTCACATGACACCGCGTTGAGAGCAGACTTCGTTCCTGAGATGTCCCAGAGTGGCGCAAGCGACATCTCGGAGCGGATTCGTGCCTGCACAGTTGCGGAGCCACACGGCTATTTGTCGAGGTAGTCCTCAATCGCTTTCAGAGATATTTACACTAATTCGATGAAAATAAATTTGAAAAAAATATATTCAGCAGTATTACTATCCCTGCTGTCATCATCTGCATGCCAGATTTTTACGTGCCATTTCAATAAGCAAGTTGATTTTTTCTTTTAAGGGCAGCTGATTCTAGGTTACTCAGCTTGCTGGACGCTTATATCATGAACCCTAGAATCACGCATGAGAATGCATTTTAATTTGCCAACCTGTAGATGCCCGCTTCTTTGGTAGATTAAGGACTTGCCGCTCTCTTGGCTTTGCGGCGCTTTTGATTGGTGCCCTGGAAATGCAGCTCAGTGCGTTTCCGTTTCAGGCGAATCGTGTTGCGTTGGTGATTCTTTATCTTCTCTTTGGCCCGGGCCTCTGGTTCAGCGACAGCCTGAAACAAAAAAAGACCATGTTTCATATAAACATTGGCTAATAAAAAAATAATGTTGACATCCATCGAAACAGAATCGTAATTACTAGATTCTCAGATTATCGTGGAATCGCCACTTGAATGTGTACTCACCATGACCGCCCGATCACGCTTGCGTTTCATTCTGGTCTCTGCGATCAGAGTCTGCGCAGAGGAGTAGTGCTGACTGAAGATGGCCACGCCCACTATCGAGCGTAGGCGGTCTACTGTCTCGTTGGTCAGGGCAGTCAGCGTCTCGTCTATAATTGATCGAAGCGATTAAACATCGATTAATTTTACTTGTTAGAGGTTTAAAGAATCTGAGTTTAAAGATTGGAATCGTTGGAAGACCCGCCATAAGTCGCCAGGAGAAAATAACAGCCACTCATGTGGGAGATGGTGACGGTAACTTCATTGATCCACGAAAACACCAGGAAAATAGCGAATATATATAGCATATATAGCAACAAAAAGCATTTTCAGTCACCTGCCAAAGATACACACCTTTGTTGGTGGACATTACTTCCCGCACCAGAGGGATCAACAGGACGGTCAGATACTTGGCCACCACTTCTTTGGAAATGTCGGACACCACCTTCAGTACCCATTTGCAATAGATGGAACGCTACAAAAGAAACAATATACAGTTTACTATTAAATTGACAATCATTTTTATAGAAACCATATTACGATCAAACGCACTCTAAACCATGCATAGCATATAATAGTAAAAGTTAAAACATAAATAAAATCTTGACCACATTACCCACACCCATGTAGCACATTTTGTCTTGATTTGACAATTCGCTGGAAGCGCAGTTCTGCCCGAAACAGGCTGAACCGGCCTTCAAAAAAAGACATAGCTCATCGATCAAATAGCTTACCCTGGTGGTTAGTCCGCGTGCCTTGACGCCTTCCCGTTCAGCGTGTAGTTTCATGGTTCGCACCAAGTAGCCGAAGGACACGACTAGAGTGGCGTCTTTGGCGTCACCGCCATCCTTCTCTTCCTCGTCGTCGTCATCGTCCTCGTCATCCGGCGCCGCCGAGTTCTCTTTGGCCACCATCTTGTCCACAGCGCGAGTGGTGCGGATGTCCTGTTGGCTCTTGTTCACAATCAGCAGTTCTTCGGGCATGCGGCACAGGATTCGTCCGATGTGAAGCAAGTTGGATAACAACTATGAACCAACAAGAACATCAATATTACAGGTTTGGACAGGGCTACACAAGTTGATCTCCTGACGTATGCTACTGTGTCTGCAAGAGTGACACAGTGATTGACCACTCACCTGATCGTCCATTCCTGACACTTGGTGAGCGTTGACGCCTTGCCAGGCAAATTTGAAAAATAATTGTCCAAGCTGAACAAAACGAAAACAAAACGTTGCATAAGACGAACGCGAATATTTATTTTAGATACAAGATATTCGTGCAGAGCTTTGGAGCAAAATTTGTTTGAAAATAATTTCTATTTCAGTCTTCTTTCAGGACAGCTACTTACTTCCATCCATTTATGAGAGCATTATATAAGATTGGGACTCTTACCCGGTTGGGAAAGTTTTCCAGCAAGTAGTCGGGAGTCTTGTCCCGCGAAACCTTTTTGTGCAGCAGGGCCGGAAACTCCTCCACTTCGTAGAAGCTCAGCATGATGCCAACCAGCTGGTCGGTGCGCATCTGCACCCACAAGTGCGGATGATGCATCAGCTCAAACAGGCGTCCTATAGGTGGGGGAAAAAGGTGAATCAGTCGATGCATTTTAGGCATTGCCATCGTTGACAACTGAACGACTTGGAACAACGGATGGCTGCCCTAAACGTGGATGGACTCCAGCTTTGCCAAAGACTATTGAACATTATACACTGTCCTTTACATATTTGCGTTCAGTTAATGCAATCAGCACTCACCCCACAAGGTATTGCAAGTCTTTCGGTAACGCATATGTCGAACCACGTCACATGTTGTCACAATCTTGAGCAGGGCTGTCAGCGACTGGATGATCACTTGATCGGCTGTCTTCTGGTCCTCTGCGCTGTTCAACTGATAGAAGGAAAAATGCAACCTTTTGAGAAACAGTTCCTTACCACTGTAAACTGAATAAATGAGATTAAAAAATTAAACATCTGGGATAGACAATTAAGCATAGACTACGACGAGTCGTAGGTTTAATTCTAGGATTCTAAATTAAGTTGCATGAAATAAAAAACTAAAGTCGCGAATCAGCCCCAGAGATCAAATAAAATGTCTATTTTCTCCCATAGGTTTACAATGTGACGCAGACGTAAGGGGACGGCAGGTGAAAATGTGCCCCTCGCATAGTGCCTATGCACCAAGAGGGGTACAGAAACGCCTGAAGTGCAGAGACTACAGTGACGGGAAATACAAAAAATTATAAAAAAAAAAGTATTGAAGTGTAGGTTCTTAGACTCACCTCGCTCGAGTCCAGCGGTGTCAGTTGTGACACCAGCAGCGGCAGGGCTACCGCCACGCGGCCCTGGAACATTTCCTTTTCGGCATCTGCGAAAATGCCCATCAACGTGCAGGCCAGTCGGCGGTGAGAAATTTTCTAGAAAAAAGAACAGATGATAAGTGAAACCTAAAGGATAATTATTACTAATATTGATTGTTAACCATATCAGAAATATAAGCGTGAAAAAGGCAGATTTTACAGTCACGTTCAATGCAAGGATATCAACTTACATGGGCGTCTTTTATCCAGGTCTCCACCATCATGAACATGTTATCCTTCTCTTCGGCACTAATCTGAAAATGAAATATAAGGATATTACAATCAGTGGCGGTTGAAAAAAAATCATTCAGTTGTAGTCACTGAATGCGAGAACAACTGTGGCTGCAGCTGACAAACCAACTTTTACGTCTCAGTCCCCGTCGATCTTGCGGATAGTACTTACCCGTTGCAGTAAGATGGCAAGGGCCAGCGATGTCATCTTGCGCAGTCGCTCGGCCGGGTCGTTGGTCAGTCGCGAGGCTAGCTGCACGAAAAAGGAGGCGGCGTGGTCGGTGATGAGGGCCGGCGGGAACGTGTCAAAGACGGTGGTGAGCATCTCCAGCGCAGACTCGCGGCCGTACTCCTCGCTGAACTCCATCTGGCGCAAGTAGAAGTTGAGGTGGGTCATCACCTCCATGCCCAGCGGGTAGTCAGTCAGGTATTTAAAGGCGCAGAGGCGGCACTGGACCCGAATGTGGTCGGTGCTGCATGTGATGGACAACTCAATGACCTTAGTCATAATGTCCCTGATCTCGGGCAGAATCAGCTTGCGGGACAGGATAGCCTTGAGCATGGTGAAGGCGGTGGCATGCTTGTCTGAATCCATCATGTCCTGTTCGACGTAGACCAGAATGACACGAAGGTCGCTGACGGCCAGCCTATAGTTGGGCACCTGCGAGATGAGCACAGTTAGCATCTTGAAGCAGCGGTGGACCAGCTGGACGATCTGAGAGGACTTTTTGCCACCCTGCGCGTACTTTTTGAGCAGGGCAAAGGCGGATTCGGCAATGCTGGCCACATGGTCCTGCACTGACGGAATCCGGCTCCTCAACAGGACATTCAAGCACTGAACAGAGGCCAGCAAGAGCGGCGCAGAGGGCGACCCGAGCGTTATTGCCAACTTGGGAATGAACGGGTCCAACATTTCCAAGTGTTCCTTCTCGTTAATCTTGATCTGGCCAGCCTTCAGAGACATATGCAGCAACGTGGCGGCGAATGCTGCGCTGACGTGAGCGTTGGTCCGGGCGTAGGCAGGTGCCGCGGCTTTCGTCCGTCCAGGCTCCTTCTGCACGATGAAGGTGTCGGGTCTCACCAGGTGAGTGGGTGTGGTCTCCGGTGCCACCTTCACTTTCTTCTCCTCCATGATGACGACCGCCTCGCTGAAGATGACGTAGGAGAAGACGAGCAGATTGCGAAATGAGATGCTGCCGTTTGCCGCCAGTCCGATGGAAATGCGCTTGAAACATTCCTCGATCTTTGTAACCTCACTATGATCAATGGTGGTCTTCAGCCGCTGTTGTAACAGGTAGACGAGCGACTTCAGTTGTCCCTCGGTGGCAAACTTTGCCAAAATCTCGTAGATGTTGAAGGACTGCTTGGTCTTAGACTCCGAACACTTGGACACCAGCGCGGCCACCTCCTTCTCCTCTGCCAGCTTGCCAAACAGCTCCTCTTGACACACGGCAATCAGGCTTGGCAGACAGGAATCCAGATCGCCGGGCTGCAGCTGACTGGACAGAGCCTGCAGTACGGTGTGCATGCTGTAAATCTTGACGTGAACCTGGTATCCCCGCACGAGCACATTGCCGATCTCCTGTACCAGAAAGGGCAAGTATTCGGGCCCCAGCGATCGCATAATGTTGACTAGAGTGTCACGGGCGGTGGTCCGGACACATTCGGTGCGTGACTTCAGGAAGCAGCAAATCTTCAGAAGAATGCCAGGCAGGTTCCGGTCCAACTGGGTCTTGGGTAAGTTCTGCAACAACTTAACAATGGCGATGGCCATGGGAACACGCAGAACTTCGCTGTCGCCAGGAACGGCTTCAGACACGGCCTGCGAGTAATTCTGAACCCTGGAACTGAGATGTCTCTGGAGCTGGGGCAATATCGACTTGGTGATGACGGTGTGTATTTTGGTCGCCTCAGCTCGATCCAGCGGGGGAAAGCGATCGCTTTTCGACGAATCCTCCTCCATCTCTTCGTCAGCCTCTTCCTCGTCGGCCGCCGTTTTTCTACGAAATCTATCCGCTTTCATCTTCTGCGGAGGCGCCACCAACTTGTCCTCGCCAAGGGTCGAGTTGGACAAGTTGAAATGAAACGCATCCAGAACAGCAGATAAGGCTTTGATCGAGCGACTCTGGTGCAGGGCCGTCGATTTGGACAGACGCTCGATGAAGTATCGCAGCTGCTTCTCGTAGTGCGACCAATTCAGGTGGCAGCAAATTTTTCCAATGAGCTGGACAGCAGCTGACACCATGAACTTCTGCGTGCCGTACTTTTCATGGTAGATGATGAGCTGCGCCTGCGGTAGAACGTAGTTGATCAGCACCTCCTGTTTGATCTTGGCGCAGGTATCACCTTCCGCGAGCCGCTTCATGCCGGCAGCACGTCGGTGCGTCTGCATGTGCTTCAGACTCTCGAAGAAATCTAGGTCCGGGTTGTTGTTCAACAGCGGATGGAGGTCCTTGCACACGGGCAACTCCGGGCAGGCTTTGACGCACTCAGCAAGAATGGCTACGTACTCGTTCCTGATCTCCTCATTCTCCACCTTTAGTCCCTTGTTGACCTCAGGCAGCAGGGTGCGCATCATCAATTGCTGGACCACCTGCTTGTCGCGCTCCGCCATCTGGCCTAGCTTCTTGGCGATGTGCTGGAGACAGTGGGAGGCGCAATCGCGCATCGTCTGGTCCGTCAAGCTAATGAGGAACACGCAGTTGTAGATGATGAACAGGTACATGGTCTGATCTAGGTGGCTGTCCTCACGATCAATGGCTTCGTTGGCCGATTGGAAGGCGGCCAAGCGACGCTTGTAGTCGGGCTCCTCTGGCCGCCGAACGTTCCAGGCGTTCAACTTTAAAACAATGTCGCTCAGAGACTTGTCGTCTTTTTGGGCGGCGGCAACCACGATCAGGAGGTCACAGAGTAGCGCCCTCGAGCGGCGATTAGTAACGGTGGCGAACAGGATAGGCAACTGGTTCAAGAAGGTCTTGGGGGTGCTGGCCAGCTTGACCAAAGTAATAATCACGTTCAGAATTCCGACCTCTGATTCCTCAGTTCTCTTCTGATTCTTGTTGAGAAACGGCAACAGCAGCCCAGCCAATTCCTTGCAGTAATTTCGGTCAGTGACAATCTCGCTCAACCGCTTCAAGACTGTCAGATGTCGTGCCGGAATTCCCGCCGCGGACCGACTGGTCTTTGCGATAATCTGCTTTAGCCGCGACATGAGGTGGGTCACGTAAGGCAACATTATTAGCGTGCCATAGTTCAGTGCCACTCCAGCGCTGTCGCATTTTCCACTCTCGATAGACAGAACGTCAGAGATGTCGATGGAGGGCGCGGCAGTGCCGTCAACCACCTCCATACGTTCTTCCCCCAGCTCCATGGGTTCGCACTTAACTGTCACCACTTCATCATCGACGATATCATTGTCACCAGATTGTTCACCCTCGATTTTTACGGTACCAGCCGGCTGGTGGTCTTCCAGCGTTAACAGGTTGGTGGCCACCTCCATTACAACATTAACCACCGAGTTTGGCATCTTTTCGTTGGAGAGCAGCTCCAGAATGAGACGTACTGGTGCCAGCGTGACATCATCAGGTGCGCGCTTGGCCAGCAATACAAAGTAGCGTGGGTTTCGACTCCAGCTGGCGAACAACTGAAGCAGAGCGTTAGGGGAGCTCAGCACTTCGGTCGGCATTCGAGGAAGTTGAGGCCAGACGGTTACCAGAAATATGGCGTCGATCTCTTGACGCGTGAACGGGTAGTTGTCAAAGCGCAAGAAGAAATCGGAGACGCGCTCGATGGCGATCACGCGCAACTGTTTGAGCTTGTCCACAAGGTGAGGTTGGATGAGTTCCCGGTTCTCCAGCAGCACAGCAATCTTGGCAGCCAGTACTACAAGCACACGCAGCAGCCAGGGCAGCACTGAGCGGATGCGGTGGCCCAGGTTCTTGAATACGATGTCCAGGTGCAGCAGAGCCCCCCTAATCTTGTTGAGGGGATCGAAGGCAGTGAAATCACGGTTGTCCAGAATTCGCCGCACAACTGCCAACAACTTGTTGTCATCCGGACTGACGTAGGGAGCAAAGGCCAGATTCAGGAAGTCGCTCATCTCTGTCTCACTCGAGTTAGCCACAAACTGAAATATTACGTTGCGCTTGACGAGAAAGGCGTCGCGACCACCGTGCTTGTTCAGTGGCTCCTTGCCTGCCATTTTACCGTAGAGCATTCTGGAAAGTCAGGACGAAAGTCAAAATTGTTACACTGATTCAATGACAGAATTTAATTTAAATAACAAATACAAAGCAAGACGAGATGCCTGGGTAAATCTTTGAAATACTGGGTTTTAGTACCCCTTTCGGTGCTTAGGGCACTATGTTTATAATTTACTTTTATGAAAAGTTGGACTTTTTAAAAGAGGAACCAAAGATTGACGATTCTAAGATGACAGTGATAAAACTTACCGCATAAGCAACGGAATGACATGACTGCGATGTTCGGGCAGCACCACGCTGTTCTCGGCAGCGATGCCAAAACGCGTGATCTCGGAGCGGAAAGTGGCGGGCGTGAGGATGCGGTAGAAGTTGTCCTTGTAGGGCGCGAGGTGCGCATGTTTGTAGGTGGAGATGCAGTCGAGCGCCAACCTTTGCACGGCCGAGATCTGGTTTTGCAGCAGTCGCAGATACAGCTCCTTCAGTTCGGACTCGTGGCTGGCGACCTGTGGATTGCGAAAGCGGGCGAACACCTGCAGATGGGCACACAACGACTGAGTGGAAGAGATGGTCACCTTGGCACGACGGGCCGGCTTTTTGGCGTCCGTCCCATCTGCGCCGGCCACACTAATGTCAGCCAGCTCTGGTTCCTCGTCTTCCTCCTCCTCCTCATCGTCGTCAGTCTCATCCCCGTCCTTGGCAGTGTCGCTCACCCGGCTCAGGTCCTGCGTGAGCGCTTGTATTGTCTCCACGTGACTGTACTCTCTCCTCACGAAGTCCAACAGCAGTTCGGACAGCAGATCGCTGCGCGACTCTGCTAGGTCTGCCACACCCAGCAGCGCCTTCCACAGAAGGCGGCGATGGTTCACGTAGTCAACGCGCTCAGGCGTGTTCTCCAGGCCCTCCTTTTGCGTTAAAAAGATTGAGTCCAGTGTGTCTGTGTCCTCGTCATCAGCAGATGCAATCGACTTCCTTGTCGACAGGTTCAGATCAGTGGTGCCCCCAAGAGCCGAAACCGTTGCCGAACCGTCGGCGGCAGTGCGCAGGAACGCGCCAAACACCTCCCAGAAAACGTCAGGCTCCATGGCGCGTGCGTGGCTTTCAATGAGGTGGACGGCCGGCTCCCAAAAAGGCGCGAAGTTGACATAGAGAGTGCCGATGAGGTAGTAAAGCGGTGCGCGTGTGTACAACCCACCCGTCGGCAGCGAATGCACAACGATGTTGGCCTGCAGGCTGGTGATGAGACGAATGCGCTCACGGTGCTCTTGGAAGCTTATATCCACCCGCTCGGCGGCCAGGCAGATCTCAAATATGTTTGATCGGTTGGCCGACTCGGCCACCTCGGCCGGTGGCAGCTCGTATTTGAAGCCGACCAGAATCTTGAGCGTGAGGAGACGGACCTGCAATCGCCCATCAAAAGTAAAGTTTTGTAGTACAGTTGTAAACAGACGTAATCCTGACCACACCAGAAATACATATTTGCAGTGGTATATTTAACCGCTTATCCACTCAAATATAGTTATCATTAGTTTAGTGATCATTGAATGGAAGGCTGTAGTTCACTGAATAAAAAATACAGATTCAATTTCCATTACCAAAATGTAAATTGCCTTCAAGGCTATTATTGAGTTTTTAAAAACAAATGGTTGTTTCATTTATTGGAATCCTCAATATCGACTTAGCAAAGCTGAAATCTTCGTTTACCTGGTGATAGGGGCTGGCGAGGTTTGGCTCCAGACTCGGATAGATGCAGGCCAGAAACTCGGATGACGATCCGTCACTTCTTCCGTGCACTTGCAGGTACGTCAGATATGAGTAGATAAGTCGAAGAATGTGCACGTTGTTTGAGTGGTTTCTGGTAAGAGCAACAAAATATAAATAGCAACGAACTTGAAAACTGTGCAAACTACGTGATTGCTACAAACTTAAGCCTTGGTACAACGGTTATTGACACCTTGAAACATTTGTATACATTATTTTTTTTTTAAATCTTAGTGCAATCATTTTAAAGATATTTTTGAGCATTAAATCATATTTGACTTACACGAGCAATTCTGCAGCGTCATCCAAGGAGAACATCTCATCGATTATACCGATCTGGGATACGAGCTGCAACGACTCCAAGGTTTGGGCCAGAAGTAGTAGACAACCGTCTGAAGACAATGCAAACACATTAACATTTTTTAGTCAAATCGAAACATACCAAATGATTTGGTGTTTCCAATGCAATCATAATAATTGAATATGCGAGTATCGTACATGTTTTTTCGATGAAGATTGGGAGTGCGTTCCCAAATTCACCGATATACCAGTGAGAGAATATCGAACAATTTAATACATTCAACATACATACAATCAGAAAAACATTATGCTCTACGAGAGTGATCAAAATTATCTAATAATCAAATTGTCCGTGCATCATCGATTACTATCTCTCAAATAGAGACGCACTAGGTCAATTGGAGTACTCAATTCAAAATCAATACACTATTCAAAATCAAATAAAAACATTGGCAATGAGTGGATAGAAAATACTCACCGTAGACGTTCTTCTGCTGGCACATCACCACCAATTGTTTGAAGAGGTCGGTCAAATGGGTAACCAAAATTGAGTGATGACTCTGACTGAAAAGATCAATGTTTATATGGAAAACGAGTAACAGTTTCCCGCTCAGTGATCAAAGTATAAACGAAATCTGGGAAATGCTTACCTTGTGTGAGGTATGCACACGACGGCACACCACAGCTGCGGAATGGTGAGGTTGAAGTCGGTGGAATCCTGCAGTCTCATCAGACCCTCCAGGTACTCCATGAAAGGCTTGTTGTGCACACGTCGAACCCGGGAACTGTAAGAAAATCACAGCAAACGTTAACGCACTTGGTCTCAGATACACAAAAAAAAGAATTGACTAGGGACACAATGGGGTGTCAAAATTTCTCACAAGAATGGGCAATAGATACCGGATCGACTAAACCAAATCGATCTATCTGAAGCTTATAGGTTACCTGCAGGCGGGTGAACTGAACTCGATGGTGAACCGTTTCCAGCAGCGGAAGCCCTCGCCGTCCGGCATTAGCGGCCTGAAGCGCAGCACCATTTTGGTCAGCACCAGCAGCACGTCCTCCTTCTCGGTACTGGACTCACGTAGCAACGCCAGGCAGCAGCGGAGCAGCGACGGCAGGACGTCCTAAAAAAATGAGACAAGCATCGATATGGGCGCCAACTAAACAAATTCAGGCATCTACAGGGTCAACCTGAAACTAGACCCCATTTATTATTTTGAATAAGTCGGCCAAAAATAGTGAAATTAGTTGAACGGCATTTTTGCAGCAGAGTTGAGCAATCACGCTACAGTGACGTATTGCAGCATTAATCGGCAATCGACAAGCGCCGCCGTCAAGGCGCAACATTAATAGTGAGCGCCATGAGTGGTACAGAAAATCCTGTAGTACAGTAACTACAGAAAAAAAACTAAAAACTAAACTAAAAAAAGAAAAAGAAATATAAATAATATTAAAAGTTGCTTTACCTTTTCAAACATTCCAAACTGGTACATCTTCTGGCTGAACAATAGCTTCAGTTCCAAGGAGCACTGACCATCGAATACCTATCACGTGATTAAAAAATAAATTCAATACAAAGTTCAACTGTATTGGAGCTCGCCGACTCGCTCAAACGTCCGGTACCCACCGAATCGATGAACTTCTTGACTGACGCTATTTCAAGCTTAATGTTGGGCGACAGGAGAATGTTTGCCACGATCTGCACCAGGGGACGCCCACAGTTGTCTGGAAGCACCTCCAGGGTCAGAATGTTCAGAATAATCTGGTAACAGTAAAACAAATGTTAAAAACGTAGTCGCCACGCACACAAGGGTCGTTCGTAACAATTGCCTTCGAATTGGCTCACAGATTTCTTCCGCTAGAATGGCTAACATAACATACCTCCTGAAGCGGCTTGGTGTACTGCACGACGGAGCAACGCTTATATGAGATGCCGACCAACAACAGCTCGAGTACATGGCCGAGGTGATCAGTCAACACCTGCCAAGATTCCATCTCCGCACTCAAGTATGTCTCTTTCAGTTCGGACAGCGTTCTCTACCGGGTCCAACCAGAAATGAAATAAAAATATTAGCCGAATTGGTAACGCACAAAGAGTTCTAAAATTTCAATTGTTATTTTACTGACCACGAAGGCGTCCCACACGACAGTGGAAAAAGCTCGAGTGGTGTAGGCCATCATAGACTCCATCATTCGTGACACGCATTCGACCAGGACTGGCCAGGCGAACGACTTCCGATTGGCCGCCAAGCCCACGCCCATCTTGGACAGGATGATGTACAGCATCTGACATGGGGATAGAAGGAATGTGTCAGTAACTCATGGCATAGGCTCAACGCGTGCAAAGCAGATGATATCCACTGCCTAGTAACGCAATTCTGATCTACTGAGTTGTACGAACCTCGCCTGCGCCACTGTGAAAGTGGTGCTGAACGTTCTGCAGGACTCCACACAACAATTTGCCCACTCCTGCGGTGTTCTAACGAAACGAATAAACATAACAGGAAATTGGATATAACTAAACAGTTTGATAATCCATCACCTAAAGCGGACAAAAGACAGAGGAGAAACCTTACCGCTGAATCTTCATTGAGATTGCTAAAAATGAGATCCACTAGGTGAGTCTTATTCCGGACCTGCAATAATAAAATTTTAATTTAAGAATTAATGTTGTTATTGTGTTAAAAAAAACAATGGTTGAGGTCAGAATTTGTAAAATAAATCTATAATACCATAACATTGCAACACGGAGATGATTTCCAAGATTTTTTTTTAATAAGTAAGCAACGCAACAAGAGTCGCGCTGCAGTTTTTCTGTGCATAGAATGAAAACATTTTGAAACACTTGGAAATTCACACGTGCAGCCATAAAAATCTATTGTTTTATCTTTGAATAATATCAGAAAAATTTAAAATATCCGTAGAAAGAAAAATACACAGAAACTAAGTGTTTGATAACGAACCTTTCGTAGTAAAAACGAAATACTCTCGGTGGCAAAGTCAATGATGTAGTCGCGATTGCTATCGTCGAGCAGAGGTGAGTATAGTCTGGAAGAGAATAGCAATGGCATTTAAAAAAACAATTGTGCACATGACAAGCGTCGACTTTGAAGGCGTAACATTTTTTTAAAAGTATTTCGTATGATTTTATAGATACAATGTTAAGCTCACTTGTAAACGTTGTCGATGTCTTTCACCATGTGACGCCACAGGTACTTGAACAGGTAGGATACAGTGGTGAAAACTTGTTCCAGCAACTCGGAATCCTTGGCCTTCAGGTGGCTGGATATGATCTCGAAGAAAGTGCCAAAGTGGGGGTAAAAGTCGCCCAACAGGTCCCTGGCTAGGGCCACCAGCAATCTGCAAATGACATAATGGATTAATTTATCAATATAAAAAAATAGATAAAATACCTGTGGTAAGAATACTGGAGATAAGGGGAAGAAACCGTGTGTAAAGCAGCCAAAGTCATTTGAGCTACATGCATGTGAAGAATCAACTATTCCTCCACTTACTCAAAGAAAGCGTCATACGCCGTCCCCTTCGGGATTTGCAGATGGCGCTGCAGGCACTCCAATATGATGGTCTGAAATTGTTTATGGAAACAGTATTTGTTAGCAAAAAATCAATTTGGTTCTTGGCGTCTTAGCAAACCACACATCAATATAGTGACTATAATTGACTGTATTTTACTTCTGCATATTTAATCAGAATTTTGAATCACTTCCACTGAAAATGCTGCAGTTGCAGTTGTGACAGTTTTTAGTATCAAACATTAATTAGTATTCCTTACATCTGCAGTGCATGCAACGTACAACTGTACGTGTATGAATTACAATAAAATATTAAGACGAAACCCGTGGAATGATCACAACGATTGGTCTTAATGACAAAATAGATCGAAGAGCACGCGTTCGATTTGAACATTTAATTACGAACCCAAACTGCAGGTTAAAATAAAAGTACCGCAACGCTTACCTTGTTGTGCAGGAGCTGGGCCAACGACTGGCAATCGACTCCAACCAGATCGGACTTAAAGTTCTCTGTGTCGGGGAAAATATTTGCACCCAATTAGTTTTATTTAGAACGCACGGATGACAATCAGACGAAAGAAATCGATTTCTCGAGCGTACCGAAACTGGCCGTGCAATTGAGGTCTCGCCATTTGTTGAAAGTTTCTTCAAAGAAGGTCTCTCCGTTTTCTGGTGTCTCGCGACGTTGTTCCAACTTGTGGATGACATCGATGTTGACGGCTGACAATCGCTCTGAAAACGATTTGAACTGGGGGAAAAACCAACAAAATTCCGCATAAGTCGGTCATACATGTATATACATTTTCTTCTGCTGTGAAAAACACAATATGTGTCACTCAACGGTGTTCAACGCTACGCGAGGGGAACACATTTTCACGAGTACTCCGGGATCCAATGAACAAGAACTGCTACCGAGAATCGCACAAATATTAACTAATTTTTCCTGATAATCATCAAAATTAATACGGATCAAATCGTCTGAATCTAATCGCAAATACGCATTTACCATGCCCCTTCTGCAATTGTCATTGCAAGAATAAATGACCCACAAGTATCAAACATTTTCACAATATAGGTTTACTATCTTTATTTTGACGTGACAGAACAATCTCACCACTCAAGAGTCAGGTTAAAACCCATATTATAGATGACCAGCTGCTTTGCACATGCGGTATGGTAACGCGACAACAGCCCCCAAAGGCTATTATATTAAGTCCTGAATATTGCGAGCTATTTCGAGCCAACGCTTGGTCAAATCCCATGAAATGTTCAGGTGTAACATTGTGTCAAAATAAGTATTAGTTCATGCCAGAACATTTCATCGGTGGCCTAGCTATTTTACTCATAGGCCTATGTCTAGTCTAGGCAACACGAGTATATGGCAGCACCCATTTCTTGGTGACAAATACTGCCACGCACCTAGTAGACTTTTGATGAAGCTAAACTGGATTCCATTTAACCTAAAGGTTTTCTGAAAACTCCGCTAGGTGCGCAGGCGACAGAAATCATAAGAAATGAGGGTATTGTTAGCAAATCGGATCAAACTTACGCGGAATGTGTTGCCCCTTTTCTCAGATTTAGGCTTCATGGTTGCAGTTAGTTTTAGAGATCCTCTCTTGCTGGCTCGTTTATACCGATTTGCATCGGTTATTCAACTAGAAAAAAACAATTTCGACAGCATAATTCTGAGCCTAAAGTTGCACGACGTGACGACAGCAGACATGTGCTTTTCTCTCTGTCGACAATAAGGATGAGCGATACTCTCAATATTATCGATATTATTCTTATTATCGATCGTGGTCTATGTACTACCGACATTTTTCCAGAACTTGTATTACACTTCGAGCTTTACAAGAAAATAGGTGACAGTTTTCCAGGTTTTCGAATATCTCAATGTGCAAATACGGTACGTTATGTGTGTTCTGCGTAAACACACATTTTTGGGAAAGCAAATCGATAGTGCTTGCTATAGCTTTATCAATGGTTACTATCGCCCGTTACTATCTTGATCTCATTTCCGCTTCCGGTAGATAGTAGTTGCTTATTTCTGCGCGCGCATTTGAAATTGTTAATTTGAATCCATCGACGAAATGTTACCCTAGAAAAATGATTCGATTTGTCAAAATTAGAATTTGCAAAGTCGCAATTGTAAATAATTTTGTGATTTGTTTATTCCTCGCGTCGCACAGTGGATCTCGCACTATTGAGTCTTTGTGACGCTGGGGATTAGGTTAGGGTTAGAAGTTAATTAGGTTTGTAAGTAAGTTTGGTAGTAGGTACGGTCAAAATCGCTCAAATTCGATACACGGTTTCAGTTACGTCATCAATAAATTTACAACATTTTTACGCTATTACATTTATTATTTTTATTTCGTTCGTACGATCGTATGATGATCAATTCTCCAGCATAAACCCCACTAGATCATAACGAAAGTCAGGCGGCGCATGGATGAAATCAGAGTTTCAAACGAATGTCTAGACAAACGATATGCAAGATTGAGACCCCGCCATATTAGATTGATTGGCGGAAACGGGTTCTCCAAGTAATCGTCATACTCGTGATTATCCGATCTGGGTCTTTCCGTCGTCGCGGGAGTTGTTGCTCTGGTTCGCTTCGCTCGGGTAGACGCGCGGGTCATGTGAGTCCGGGCTCTCATTTCGGCCAGTACTTCATCCACATCTACAGTTACATCTTCCTTCGTAAAGTATGTTTGAGTAAAGCCCCTATCATCATCCCCCGCTGGTCTTCTGGTTCTCCTCAGTCTCCGCGTCACCATTGAGATATCAGTCAAGTTATAATTTTGAATTGCTGTCTGAATGATGGTTGGTCTCGCTGTTGTTGCTTTTATCACGTGTTTTATCAGTTTGTTGAATAGAGACAAAATCGGTTGATCTGAATGTCCGCCGGCCCCCGATTCAGTTTCTGGGATGTGATGATGTAGTGGATCATTTTGATATATTTAGCGAGAAAGAGAGGCAACAAAACTTTACCAACAAATGTCAAAGGTGCCCTTAAGTCTTAATTATGTGGTTTATTTTTGGTGCATTAATTGTGCCACTCTGTGGTTGTTCCAGAGAAACTGCTATATCTATCTAGCTTTCTTGGTCCTTAACAGAGAAACAAGGTTCCAGGTTGGTAAGTAAAAATAAGCCGCTGATGGATGATCGATCACTAAGCGTACACAAAAATCATTAGATTTTGTTGGAGGCTCTTATATTACCTAAATAGATGGCTAATACAGATAAAACATAGCTTTCTAAATAGATATCTTATTGTATCTAAATAGATAGGAATGGCTAATTATTTTGTCATCCAATTGTCTCATAAAGTATTGAATTGGTGTATAGTTTACTTTTATGACCACACATTTATGACGGATTCACAATTTAAAAAAAATACAAGGCTTCCTGAAAGTGTTATGGGTTTTTAAAAAATACAAAATACGCACCTTGCGAAGCCACACCGCAGAACGCAGTTGCACTTACAAGAATCAGAAAAACTTGAATTGTCTGTGCCTTCATCGTTTATTTGTCATGCCAAAACTCTAAATAGAATAGCCAAAGTAATTTCTTAAACCCTCAATACAAATAAGATTATACCAGGGATATCACAAAATGTACCCTGCAATACAAAACACCTGATAATTTTACATGTCCAGTTGTATATGAAGATCAAATCAAATATGAATACTCAAATTGCGACTATTGTTAATCGGCAATGCGAATCAATTTTATTTAAAACCCGCAAGCCGAAATGCTCCTAATCAATATACAAACGAAGATTTAGGATGTTATGCTGCATAAGGACCAATGAAATAATGAGAGTACTGATTGTCTTACCTTAAAGTGCTTTAGCAACCACAATAATCTAAGAGACATCCGGATGGGTGAAAGATACTCCAAATCCAGAATCGCCGATCGCTTTGATAACCGCAGTAGATTCATTCGCGAATTGCCTAAATATTGAGTGACGCAATCAATTCCACAGCTGCTCGAAGAATGGCTGAGATAATTAGAAACTCATTATGTTCATGAAAGCGAGCAACAGAAATTTGCAATCCGACTGCAACACATATGTTAGCCTTACAGAAATTTACCTATATATTCGAGCATGCACAAGTAAATCAAATTTGAGTAAAATTTCCACGGCATTATCGAAACAGTCATGCGCTACATTGAAGATTTCACTTATACACTGAATAACTTTCACAACCTGTGATATTGGTTTATGAAAAAATACATTTTATCATTCTTCGTTGCATTCTCAAATCGGCTTCAAATAATTGGGAATCTCAATCCTTTCCCAAATTCCATCGACCCGCCCTCCCCTGTCTCATCGTGCACACAATCAACCTCATAAAGAGACCTCATAAGGACCGAAAATTAAATATTTCAACGCAGCTATGAAACTATAACCATATCGAGTGAACCAATGACAAACACAATCGAAGTGGTCTTTGAATTGCATCACTTTTTAATTTAGTCTGTGGGTCAAATAGAGCGTGCATCTGATATATGTACAAAATATTTCGATAATGGCAACAGTCCAAAACCCAAATCCAAGCAAGTGAAATACATCCATAACAGGCTTCGATTATTTCTCTCGAAATCGGCACTACAAACACAAGGGGCTTCTAAAATTGAAACAACAAGAAATACATCTTTATATCTCAGAATGTAAAGATATAATTTCATTTCAGTCACATCTATGCAGTAGATGTATATTTGATGAGAAATAAATAAAACTACTACTAAAAATAAAATAATAATTTTATAATTATTGCGACAGTAAAGGAACAGATTCTTCTGCAGTTATATTCACGTAGTGAATAACCATTTTTTTAAAAAATATATTTTGATATTACCAATTATAAAATGTGACGAATTCGCTTACTTCTCCAATTCCCAACAACAAATTGAAGAAAAACTAATTTTAGATTTTCTGAACTTTCTCAAAGAAATGGGTACAAAATCGGACCATAATTTGGTGAAAACGTTTAGAGATTAAAACAAATGTACATGAAGCGTACCTGGGACCATCCTGGATGAAATTACAATGAAATGATATAATCGTTAATTTCACGAAACATCTAGCTCAGAATAAAACATGACAAGTTTTTTTAACTACGGAATTACATGTCGAACGACTTTCGTTCTGTTAAATGATTTGCAAATATACGCCAACTAATCTCTCCAAACATCCATGCGCTTGGTTAATCACAATCCAACAAAATCGAATGGCCTAATAGCATCTGTATTGCTCAAAACTAGATTTAAATAAAATGAACGAGAAATGATAAGACAACCAATAGACGAGAAATTGATTTAGGATTGCTAGACGACAATCAGGAAACTCAGCGACAAGAACTTTGAAAAAAAAATACATTTATTCGCGAAACTTCTTCAATGTATTTATTATTCCTGACATTGAAGAAGTTTCGCGAATAAATGTAATATTTAATCCAAGGTTTCCTGATTGTCGTCCAGCAATCCTAAATATAATAATCTCTCATTTATAACCACCATCGGCTTCGAACATTTTATCTATTGATAGACCAATCTCTACACAATTAAATAAGTAAAATAAATCATTTCTTGGTCTTGTTGATAACAAAAAAGAAAAGAAATATATAATAAAAATAATTTAAGCTAGGCAAAAAAAAAGCTAAAAAGGACTAATGCGCACGGAAACATACAGTGTATTGTCAATATTATAGCGAATACGCCTATGGAAGAACTAGCAAGTCTAGTCGACCCAGTTTTGAAAGTGCATTGAAGAGCTATAGGAATAACAAATGTCAAGTTGAGTCAATTAACTTTTTAACATTTTCAATTGTAGAACCGACTCCAAAACTGTTTTAAACAAGTCGGTGAACGTACACACGTTTTAATATCACATTTCGCTTGTTTATTTATAATTAATATTCTGCAATATTTCAATAGTTATATTACATTTTTATACCAATAGTATTTTAATAAGATAAAAATTAACATTGGCTAGAACGTAAAATTGGAAACAAATTAATCTACGACCAGGAGCTCAAGCGTCCATAAATTACAGTGTAATAGTACTTGAAAAATGTGAGATTATCGCAGGCGCCGAGATTCGAACACGGAATGTCTGAGACACCATGGCCCATCGATCGAAACAGAACAAACACAATTATTGGCTGGCCACCAATCCGGTGTTCGAATCCAGGCGACAACGAACCATTTATTTCTCGCATAAATATTGATTCTAATTTAATAATTCTGGAATTCATCTTCAGTTCGGTGCTTCCTAACTACACAATTCTATTCGTTTTATTTACAGATATCTTAATACTATGCTCTGCTCTGCTCTGCTCTTCAAAACAACTTATTTGACCTTTTCGCGTAGTTCTTTAGACGTATTCAGATAAGAACATCATGGTGTGCATCGCATATACTGTATCACTGTCATTGATAAATCCGCATAAACATCAATTAGAAAACGATCGAAACCAATAACACCATTTATGAGAATGAAATTGGCATGCAAGCGTGATAAAATGATGAAGATTTCATAATCTCCTAAAAAAAAGGCAATAAATACAAATATAATTAGTTAAGCACATGTTTTTTCTTAGAAATTCGTATAAAACAGACCTTCCCACAAACGCGTAATCCATATATGAAACCTCTTAATTTTGAGCAACACACACGCACACAAAATCCGGGGTACTTGACATAGGCAGTGTGTCCCGTGATTAATGCCAAACGTGCCATTCTTTGCAAATCTATTCAGAATCTGATAAAATTTAATGTAAAGTTCCGATATCTTGTTGCAATGATTGTGATTTTTATCCGGTAAAGCAAAACCTCCAGCAACCAATAACTAAGAGTTTGAACTTTTGACAAGGTTGCGTTATGAAGTCGACTTTCAATTTCAGTTTTAATAGATTTCAACAATGACCGATCGAAAGATAATATGAGATTAAATTTATTCAACTTTAAGCTATTTTAAAATGGTAACATATGATTTGGATAGGATTGGTTAGTTCCGGTCTCAAATCCGCTTTTGATGGTTTTAAGTTCCGAAAGCGAATTGCAATGAAGCTCTGGGCTGACGTTTGTCGTCTATGAAACACGATTTGGAAGGTTTTTTAATTGATTAATACACATATATACATGTATAGTGTACAACGTCACATCTGAACCAAGCGCCATGTCCATGTGAACCATACCAAAGCATCGATTCCTGAAAATTCTGTAACATTCACGTTGTAGAAAGAGGGGGGCGTATTTCCATCAATCATTGAGAAAGAAATCCAGTTGATGTGACGTCAATCGAAAAAAGCAAAATACACATCCACAACTTGGAAAAACAATATTCTTATTATTTCTGAGTGACGTCACAAACACACATTCTTTCTCAAGAGATTCGAGAACACGCAACCCTATTCCCTCTCGAGATGCCTTCCGAGATGCACTCGCAAGGCTCGTCCACCACATTCGCGAGTGACAGACGTGACATCGATCTCGGCGACTGTCGCAAACGTGTTGGGGTGAACGAGCCACGATCTGTCGACTCGCGCTTCAGACCGGAAGTTTTAAGGCACGTAAAATGGCAGAATCTCATTGTATCCACGCACAACAGCACATTAATTATTATTGTCGCCTATGTACAATCAAATAGGTGTGAGGCATGGATTATTTACGATGAGACTAGAAAAACAATTGCATATGTACACTCGATGAAAGCGAAGAATAAGAAAGTTTGGAAAAATCACATCGCTTACGCGAACGTGATTAATCAATTGCCAGAATGAATCAAATTGCAATCAAGTTCGTCGATATTGGCATATTGGCGTTAAGTTTTGGGGGTGGAAAAAATTGCGGGAATTGTTAAGAAAATCATATACGACACTCATAATAAAGGATTAGAATTTTGAGGTGGGTTGATTAAATTGTGGAATCCCTTTTCGCGTTATATTGCTCATTTTAAACGTTCGATTGCGTCACGTAAAAGGAGAATTTTACGTGACGCTGACACACCCTTTATATCGATCTTTTTACCTGCTTAGCATTTCTTGTCTTCTATTGCAATAAATCACGACTGATTACGGATTCACCCGTGAAATTAAATATTTATAGTTTCAATTGAATTTTGTGAGTTAAAATGTCCAAATGATTTTTGGATTTCAGATTTGGGTATTTTACAACAAAAAATATTAAATAAATGATTTAGACAAATATAAAGCTGTTTGAGTCTCCAGTGTTTGAGTGATTAACGAAACTGACAATTAACAAAAACGTTTGTGAAAACTTATCTGGTTGGTTACTAGCTTGCAAAAGTCGCCAAGCTGACTGGAAAATTTAGTACAAAATTTAAAAAAAAAATCTCATCCATTACTTAAACTGAGAATCTTGATTTATTGTAAATTAATAAACATCGAAAATAAATAAACTAAATTAATATATTAAATTAAAATGAAGGCGACCAAACCTAACAAAAAAGCCACAAAACCGTCGCTAATTTTTAAAGTTAAAAAATAAATATGAATTTGAATTGTACTCATCAGTACCAGACTCACACAATATAAACAAATGTTTAAACGCCATGTTAAAAAGCCGAATATAACAATAATTAAAACAAGGGTTTCGAAGCCCGACATCTGAGCGATGATGATGGTTATTACTTTTCCGTACTCGACGAAGACACCGAATTTGTGGCACCAAGAGTGACGCAAAGGTCGCGTTGAGCGACGTTTGCATTCCGATTTTGCGCTGGCAACACCGTTTACCAGCCAGCAAACTAAAAGAATGGCAAAATTGTAAGGTGGTTTCCCTTACAAAATTAGTACAAGAGGATTTTAACTTGTAAATAATCAAAGATGAAGAACTTTTAGAGCTAGGCTCAATTTCATTCGAACCAAAGTACAGGGGATAGGAACTTGTAAAACTTGCAGCAGTCTCACGCCGTTTTGACGTAGGAACGGTATCTCGTGAGCACCTGGTGAAGCTCAAGTTTTCGTTAGGCACATCTGGACAACATGGTGCCAAAACGACACCACACGGACCTGAAATGTTAACGACTAGGAGCCTTGTTCACTTAACCAAAAGCCTCGCCAATATGTACCATTCAACGAGGACAGTTCGATTTTTGAGCCGAGCCAGTGCGCCAATTTCGGTGCCACAGACTTGACGATTTTTCTCCGCAGTGCTTGGAGCATCACAATTAAATTTTAAAAAATCCCCCGACGACGATTGAGCCGAAGGTATTCTCGAGTAATCACAGTTCCACATAAAAATGATGTGAGCAGTGTTGCTTGCACACGCGCCACCGCAGTCTCGACGATGGAGAAGAGATAAGAAAATCAACATGACACCTAACCGTCTTAGGTGAGACTCCGCAAAAAATCAGTAGCATCCCTCTTTCCAGGAATCCTCGTAGTTGTTGGTCGTCCTGTTGCGTTGCAGCATAGGGATGGCCGACCTGTCGGGAGAAGATTAAGCTTAAACCTCGTTTGGTCCTTCCCTCTCCAGAGATTGATTTTAGAATAGGTGGATGGCATTCACAGAAAACAATTCATTTGAGCTGAGTTGACGGATCAACTTTTAATCTGCGGATCCAGGGAGAGAGTGTATCTAAGACTCACCTCGTTCTGGGTTTGGGAATCCGACTGGAGTGATTGACCGGCTTGGCCTGGATCTCGTCCTCGCTGATGGGCGGACTGTTGCGGACTGGGATGGACGAGTAGCGGGTGGCTGGGGAAGACGAGCGCGGGGTGCCGGACCCGCTGGACGGCTGGCGGACGGGGGACGCCGAGTAGCGCAACACTCGGGGCACCTACAGCAGGGAAAAACCATAAGAGACACGCGCACGATCATCAGGAGTTGCCCAATCCAACTTTTCTTCATCATTTAGCCCAAGTTGCAATATGAAAAATTCATTTTAAAACATGTAAAAAAAATAAATTCAACAAATAAAAAATGCTAATAAATAAGTCAGAATACAAAGAAAATAAATAAAATTACTGTCATGGCCTATGTCGTAATTATTAGAATTATCACGTTTGTGACTTCATATTACATTAAAAGTGTCTTACTATCGGACATCAAATCTACTATATTCTGATTTTTATTGGAAATGGTTTATTTCTCTTCTCTTCATATTACACGTCTAATTTGTTTCCTATTCACTAATAAAAAAAATATAACAGTATTCATCGCCAAAAGAGATGCATCATAGTACAGAAATCTATAATTATAATAATGTACGGGTCGACGTTACTCACCTGCTCGGGTACAGGGCTTACGGATTCATGATTGCCGGGCGACTTCTGTATCCGCTGCATATGCAAATGGTGGTGACTGTTTATTCCGCCGCGCGACGCGTACACGCCGTTATATAGCCTCGGCGGAATCACCCGCTTGGCCACACCTAAAAACAGAGAAATCGAACGGGAATTCAGCGAACGAACAAGCATTTTGGTCACGGGTCATATGAGCGCGAATCAAGAAAAATAACCTTACCCGAGGAATTCCTTCCGTCTTCAAAGTACTGTGACCCACGAGGGCTGACGGAGGGACTGGCGCTGGTGCTGCTGCCCCTACTCGACTGGGCCTGCGGACTTCCTGGAATTGCCAAATTATGTCATCTTAGTCAAGAGTACCAACTTTCGATTTGATCGCTGAACGAGAGATTTAGTTCAGAAACAAAAAGATTCTCACCCTCGACCATGGACTCGCTGCCCGTCGACGTGTACGTGCCATTGCCGCCGATCCACTCCGGCACGTCATTTTCCGACGGCAGCACGGGCGACACACCCGACCGCTGACTGGATGAGCTCGCCACTAGGGGACGACACGTGCACGAACGTAAAATGAGCGACAACAACAATCAATGTCTTGGCGATCACTGTTAAATATTTATTATCATTTCAGAACATGGAACTGAAACTAAAAGAGATTGTGCTATACCTGAATTCCGTCGCGGAGTTGATGGCGGTGAACACTGACGTAAATCTGGTGACAGAGAAAATAAAAATCAATTTATCTAACAAAATATCTTAGTAAAAACATGGATTCCTTAATCGGTTTCAAATCGGAAACCAAATATACAACATTCACCACTCCAATCTGTCAGCAATCCAATACTGTACATGCAGATGTCATAAGGTTTGTCATCAAGTTTCCTGATGTGTGTTACGGGTAAACGAGACACTCACTCTCTTCTTGTAGCCTGGCGAGCGTATGGATATCGATGACGTCGTTGAGCGGCGGCGTGCCGGGGCCCCGCAGACGGCTGTTCTCCTCCCGCGGCGGATGGTGCGCCACGGGAGAGAGGTCGCCACCGTCGACCACAGGCAGCTCCAGCGAGCGGGGAGACTTCTTCGGTCGCGTGAATGTGCGCGAGTCGATGTCGCGTTGGAGACTGGGACCTGTGTAGCCGGATAGACAAGGCGAAGAGAAAGAATTATTGTGAAAGAATTATAAAAAAAAGTGCTGTTATAAATGCACTTCCCCAGTCACAAACCATCCCAACGAATAATACTAGACAACGGTAACCGCAATCGACCGTTGTCGAGACTTTGACGAGACCCCTTACCTAGAGCCAACTTGCAGTTGGGCGCCATCCGTAACCTCTGCTGCTGCTGTTCCGACACGTCTATGGGAGATAGTTGTTGGCAACGGCGGGCCGCCAGATACTGGATGGGGCTGGCGTAAAGGTTGGAGACTGCGCAGAGGATGAGAAAGTCAAACGAATTTTAGAAAATGTAATTTGTGAAAGCATTGTGTAATATCTCTTAAAACGAATTATAACAAAAAAAATGTTGACGCGTGATTACGAAACTCCGTGCACGTACATATTTCGAATTTTTACAGATTTAACTTAAAAAAATTGGTTGTGTTTCACATTTCTTCGTCTTCTTTTTTAGTATCTCGTAGTTTAGAAAACCCACCTCGTGCCAGCTCCTCGATTTTGCTGACCAGCGCCTTCTTGACGATCTGCAGTTCCGAGTTTCCCGGGTCCTCCACGTCCATCCTCAGCCAAAGGTACGGGTTGACCGCCCGCTGTTCCGCCGACAGGTGGGGCGACGAAAACAGCCTGTAATCGACAGAAAAAAAAGAATGAGTTAACGGCATGCGCAAAAGCATAAACAGTTAGTCACTTTCATATTCTCAGGCATGCTTACGAGTACCTTTAGCGAACAAACATCCATACTTTTGTTAAACGTTTAATGGGCATTCTGATGATTATCTCGAACAAATTATCACTTGCTTATCCCATAGGAACAAACGAGCACATCGAGCAAAAAGTATTTCAAAACAGAAATTTGTCTGTTTTGTCTGTTTGAGGCAGTGTACCATGGACTGGAACCCCCGACCCACTGATTCTTAGGCATAAAGCTCGTAAAACAGGACTAACTAACAGGGTAATTTTGGTTACTGTTACGCTTTATCGTATCTGGTGTCGCTCTCCCGATATCGCAACGAGACTAGGAAAATATCGCCTCGAATTTTTCCAAACGATTCATTCGTTGCCCACCATTAAAAAGTGTTTCACATGAAAGTCGCAGTGTCAGGCTTCAAACAAAAAAAAACAATTAAGCAATTTCCGAATAGATGGGTGGGAAAAAGCCCGCTGTACCGAGTGCCGTTTACGGTACCGAGTGAAAGTAATCAGGAGTTATACCGTGACAAAATATGTCGTACATGTAGTACAAGTACCACGTCGCATGTTCGCAGGTGGTGGAGGGGGGTGAAACCTTTCAGCGGTTCGTCGTCCCAAATCCGAACAGAAATTATAATCTCACAAGAGAATCTTTTAATCAAAAGATACGGCGACCCCAATAAAAATAACAATGACTATCATCATGAAGATCATTATTAAAATCTAAAATAATAATATGGTATGAAAAAGACTCTCTTAAGACCAATGCCTGCGGCATTCGCATAGAAAATCGCACGTCAACATCGCCACGGTGCATTGCGATAGAAGACTTAATAGGTCATGTGACTGGCTGAATAACTTATTTTCTTTTTTTTTTTCGAAACAATGTTGCTCGCCAGAATGGTTTAAAGAAAATTACGGGCTGGAACCCAGTATCCTTCATTCCGTGGACAGGCCCGTTAAACCCCAAATCGGGACATCCATAGATCGAGGTAGAAAAACATTCGTCTCCC
This sequence comes from Mycogona germanica, assembly GCA_034698785.1. Lineage (NCBI taxonomy): Eukaryota > Metazoa > Arthropoda > Diplopoda > Chordeumatida > Chordeumatidae > Mycogona > Mycogona germanica. Next base: position 26,821 of record JAQGBY010000789.1, read on the forward strand.
AGTTTTAGACTATCTTTAGCTCGGCACTTTAAAAGTTAATCACCTGTGCGCACGGAAGCTCTTCAGTTTTGTTGAAAAGACTGTTTTTATCTTATTTTTTTGTTTGACGAACGAGATTGTCTGCCAACGGCAGACGAATCAAGATGGCGCAGATTCTCCGGAGACCCCCCCATCCGCGCTCAAACCACGGCAACCATGAACACCGAACACAAAACCAGGGATTCCAGACCAAATCCAGCCACGTTCCACGACAGCGTGCCCTGCGGTTTGAACCGACCAATCGTGCGTCCCAGCATCGTCAAATCGGCTCTTTTTGGACGGCATGATTGTCCACCGGATTGTCAATCGTTCGAGGTCAATGGAGATGTAAAATTTTGAATCGTAGAAATTCGAACCCGAATGTTGTGCCCGGAGTCTCAATAGGTTAAAAAAAAACATGCAACTTGCGAGAAAATAGAGTGCTGTTTTTGTCAGGGTTAATAGCACGCAAAAAAAAACAGCCATGGACAGAAAAAAAGGGGGGGGGGGGCGTGGCAGAAAAGTTGGCCACGCTCCGGCGAAGCAAAGCGGAAACCGAGAAGTGTGTATGGAGAGAGAGGGAAGACCGAATAGAGACGCCTTCCTGGCTCAAAACACGGTTGAACAACACTTGTTTTGATGTGTCCTCGTGTGGCTAAAATGGCGTGACCGGTGATGCCAAATCACAAGTGTTTTTCTTTCTGTCGCATGAATTGATCTCAAATTTAAGTCATATTGGAAGCCCCATTATTCCAATTTTGATGAAAAGTAGGTGTCCGGGTTCGGTTCCCGGTAAAGGGGCTTTCATTTATTCCGATAAGGTGGGGGGGATCATATGTTTGGGATAGTGCCCAAACATCGCGGTGGGTCGCTATAAACTTGATTCATTAAGATGATAAACATCAGGGTGTGTGCGGAGGAATAGATTTAAAAGGCGGTGGACAAAAAAAAAGTTGGTCACATTTTTCACCAATTTCGTCGAGTGACCATGGTGGAGGGGTGAGTCACGTCGGGTGTCAGGTGGACACCTCAAAGTGGTCAGTCAGGCGTGAAACCGCCGCAGCAGCCGCCGACCTCGACATGTCCGTTCCGCCGGACGATTTCGCTGGCCACTGGACAGCGCCAGAGATTTATTTGTTGACGGGACCAACGCCACGCGTTCAGCTCAAAGAAGTGTAAGTGTCGAGCCCACAATACATTCCGAGCTGCTAAAATAGTCTCTAACTGTTGCTACAACCAAATGCCTATTTCAAGAAAATGTCGATACAGGTGCGCGGCGTTTCAAATGTAATTGTGTCGGGCACATTCAGTCTTCTTGCCAAGCTCCCATTAACCAAACGACTGATCGAGGAGGGGTGAGGGGTCTCCCGGCCTTTCCAATCTATTATGGCTGCGATACGGTGGTTATCGCCAATGTCGTAACTCGCTCAACGACTATGTAAAACCGTGCGTCTAGATCTCATAAATTTTCATTATGTCGTCTGGTGGCACCTACACACGCCCGACATAAAATTTAAAAAACAAATAACAACAACCGCGATACCGCTCAACAAGCATCAACAGAATCAATCCTCCAGACAGATTACGACACCAATTGCTGCTAACGGTCTTTGCCGGGGACTTTCCAGGATGTCGACTACGCAATCGGGTACTGTCGATAGATTCGCAATAAAAAAATGAAAAATGATAATCTGACAGAATCCGAGACTGGGTTATGTTGAGCCAGGACAGTCCTGAACAGAGGCCGAGAACTCAAGAAAATCTGTATGCTGTAGCGGAAGAATAAAACATAATTTTTAAAATGCAGGAATGTTGGCCTCAGAACAGCAATGGCCCGGAAGACGAAGGCAGTTCCGCAATCGGGATACGTCATACTTTCGCAATTGCAGGGATTGAAACGCCGGAAGTGGCGTGGCTAAAACTCCGTCGTTGGTTAAAACTCTGTCGTGGCACAGAGATTTGAATTCATCCACCTAATCGCAAAAAAGGTCTAGGACAACGTTTGTTGGGGTCAAGCCATTCGGTATTTTATCGAAAAACTTCCAACAAACCATAATTTCCTGACAAATCAAATGTACTGTATTTGGCGTGGAGAGACGGAAGCGCGTTTCGGTTTGCGCAAACCAGCAACAGAACAAAAATGATTTCTAAAAGAGAATTGGCCGGATGCGCCAGACTGAGGGCTCCGAGCAGCCATTTCACGAGAGGTACTCGATGGAAAAAGTGTTGGGCGTTATTTTTAGTCGAGCGCGCTGCGATAGCGGATATTGCGTCCACCAACGGGGGAAAACGCAAGATGGCAACTGGCACTTGACACGTGTGGGCCAAAAGCAGCCCGGAAAAACAAAAATCAGAATAGGAGCAGACTAGGATCATTGCGGAGACAGGCAAAGTTAAATCTGCCGCGAATCACATTGGCGCCTCGCATTACCACTAGGTGACGATGTCGCTCGTCCACCTACCTTCGAGAGGACATATCGAATTTTCAACTTTTATTAGATACAGTCAATTTGAGAAAACACTTTTCCGTCAGACGACCACTTTCTGCACCGATGGGTGAGACAACAGTCCAATTCACGATCCATGTACTGTGTCACTTCCGAATATCTTAAAAAAGTATGCGAAGGGGCTGGTTCAATATTTGAAGAATTCCCTCTGACCAGTCTTTTCCAAAAAAAGGAGAATTTCACCTCACTAATCAAATTTACATTACAGCAAATATTCACAAACATATTTCAAATAAGTCTGGCAGCTGAGTACTCTGAACAGTTGGTAAGTCCACAATTGCCACCCCGGGTCACTTTGAGGTCGGCATCTATAAAATACAAAAAAGGAAACAAACATCGCCACATACTATGGCGCCACCAGCTTCAGGGTAAGCCAGCCAATACGAACGCGGTTCTCGGTAGTTAAAAGAGCGACGACGGGGGCCCACGCATTTGGTTTTTCTGCCGTCGTCCTTTCTTGTTCGCCGTGCGACTGTGAAATGGAGGTGACGCCAAAATTGCGCTCACGGCAAATGTGCCGGCGCCAAAAAAAAAAACCAAACCGAACTCACGGTCTTTGGTGCGAAATGAGGCAGCCGGTCAATTAAGATGCGAGGATGCTGGGGGTGCGACCAGGAAGTTAAAATTGACCGTGTCAAAAACAGTGTCCGAGTTGGAAGTGTGTCCCAATAATTTTGGTCGCCGTCCAATATTCTGTATTCACGAATTTGAACCCGTTCACGACATTGGTGGCGGACTTTGGTGACGGGGAAATGTCAACCCGTTAAAATTAAAATAATTATTCGTCGAACCAAAAAAACCTAAATCGGATTCGAACTTGATTGAATGCCACGTCACATTGACCAATATTTCTGACGCCAAACCTTTATTGGCGGAGGGAAGGGGAAGCGGAACTAATTTTTGGCACACTCGCAGCATTTTCCCGGGTCAGACGCCAAAAATCCAGGCGCGATGTTGTGCTGTTTCAAATTCGGGAGCGTGACTAACCCATTCCCAGCACAACCCGTATTATACCTTAACATGTACCGGATGCACGGTGATCTCATGGAGACCTGAGTCCAATCATCTTCATCACTCAAATTGATTCCTGAAACGATTTCTTGTATTTAAAAAAAGCACGCACCGACAATGGCGGATTCCTAAACACACCTGCGATTGCCGAACTCCCGTCTTAACTGCAGCTAGCATCCGACGCCGCATTGCGTGACAAGCCAGTAGCGGAACTAATGTTTTTGTTTAGGCAAACATGTGCGACAACACGGGTCTCAATAGGATCACAGCTGATGGCGCATAAAAACCACAACGCTGATTATTAACCCAATTGGCACGGGAACACGGCGTCACATTCGATACACCACATAAATGAATGAATAACGAGAAATTATTGGCGTATATCGGTAACACAAGTCACGAATATTAAATGGAACTTTCTCCCTACATGTACTGTGTGAACAAATAGACGTTACTTTTGAAGCTTTGCGCTAGACAAAGCCGGTAAACCCCCTTAAAAATAATTATTTGAAAGTCGCTGATCGGATACATTGGCGAGGCTTTCTTAAGTCGGAAACGACAGTATCGAAGGCACGCTTCTAAATATCCACCATCTTTAGTCAAATTCAGGTGGTCCCAAAAATCCAGTTACACAAAGTCGTTTCCTACGTCTACTTTATATCAGACGCGAACTAGATTTTTTAAAAAGGCAGCCGATACCACGAAACAAATCAATCAGCTTTGACCAAATTTGGCTTTCACAAAAGTAATACGACGTCCAGTCCCGTGCAAGAGTAACGGGTATTTTTTGTGTTCCACCGGTCCTCATCGGGGCTGTTCGACTGTCGCTAGAGGGCTATATCAGGTGTCGTGAGTTAACGGCCAATTTAATTTATAGCCGCCTGTTCTAATTCGATAGCGAGGTGGGAGTTTTATTTCAATTTGCATCTTTTGTATCGACTCGCTTGAGTTGTTTGGGAGGGAAGATGAAGGGGGGAGTGAATTCATTGGATAGAATACACCCCCGCCACCACCACCACCCTCTGCCCTAATTAAAGGTTGTACACGCGCCGTTCGCCCTCCTGATTCACATACCTATATTATTCACGAGAGTAAAAACCGTCTTTTCAACAGGTGGATTTCTATTCTGGACGGGCCCCGATCAAGTCTCGGGCTAGCGCTTAAAAACGCCAGAGAATTTCGTGCGTTTTTTCAACGCGTCAATCAAAAAAGAGTTTCCGCCTATCAAGGCAAAATGGATTGGACTTCCGGTGACGAAAAATAGCACAAAAAAATCCTATCTAAACAGAGATATGACGAAAGTGCGTTTTATAAACGCACATAAAGATCGGTTGAAGGACCCTACATTATTTATCAATAAACATTGAGAACCAAGAATAAAAAGAATGATAACATGCAACAACGCCGTAACAAAGCGGGCATTATCAGTTTCTCCGTAGACTCGTTACCAGTTTTTACTTTCGAGCACCTTCCCAATGGAAAACTGTTTTCAGATCGTGAATTAATTTTTCTAGAAAAGAAATATGAAGTCGACAGGAAAAAGTCAAGTCAACACGGAGTCTGAAATAGAACGCACTCGGCGTAACTAAAAATACCTAATCGTCGTCATTCACATTCACATGATTACACACATGCCGATAGAAACCAAAATATTGTGAAACCACACACGAATTATCTGGATCACGGCCCCCCTCCCCCGTACACACGACGACACTTAACGTAGAGAACAGTGAAAAATCCCCCACACGTATCGATTTATATTGACACGGTCTGAAGGGTGCCTGGGAGATCAATTCGGAGGCCTCGACTGGCTCCACAGCATCCCATGTGTTTTCGATATTGAAAAAAAACAATCCATGACGTGGTGCCAAGTGACGGTCGAAACGAGTGACCCGAAAAACAGAAGGACATTCGGATGTTATTAGGAAGTCAATCAATAAACCATGTCACCATTGTGTGGGTGGCAGACCTCATCAAAATATCGTGTTGGCGCGACACGATTTGTTATGTTAATAAGAATCGGACAGTGAAAGGGAAATAACTGATTGTCTGGTTGCCCAATTTTTACTTTGCATTGATGAAAAAGAAATACACACGAGTTCCCATATTGGCGCCACACAATTTCGACAAAAACCAGTAGAGGAAAACTTTTCAAACACTGAATGTGTACATATGCTCAAATTCGCTTAACTCGCACTAGAGGGCGTCGAATTACAAATATATTGTTGAGTTTAGCGTCGAGTTTGTGTTGGGAGTTGGCGTGGGAGGATGAGAGCACCCCGCAACTGTCCACCATCCCACTCACCTGATCAAAAAACTGCAACTGACACTAGCACTGATTCGGACAGCGATGGACAAACGGTGGCTAGCAATTAGCAACTACAATAGCGGCGAGCAGGCGGTGATGCGAGGCAGGATTCTTTTTTTTTAAATTCACTGTAGTGTTTATCACTACATGATTTTCTGCACCCCTCGTGGTGCTTTTCAACTCTGTGAGGGGGCACATTTTCACCAGTAACCCGGAATCGAAATTAGCCCGCCCCGGGAATCGAATCCGGGACCGCCGATTTCAAGGCGCGCTACTTAAGTCAGAGATCAGGTGATCGAATCCCGATAACAACGAAACTATATTTGTCACAATAACCAATTCAATTTTTTTATAGAGCTCGCCACTGTTAGTTCTTTCGTTCTGTACTGTCACGAAGCAGTCATGTACTAATAACAAAATTAAGACAGATTTCCTGGTGTTACTTGCAGAGGGGGTGAAACGACCATTTTACATGTGCACAGTACATGTGCATTCAACTATTCATAGCCAGCAGACAACAAGCCAACGCAGTTTATTCGACAAGCCCTAAACGAAGCCAAAGACGAAATTTTCCAGACGAGAAAAACAAGACCAAACTGATGAAGATCTGCGAATCCTGACAAATCACGTCTCACGATGTGCAACAGAAACTGTACAAGTACACTGTATAGTGGACAGTGGCGATTTTCTTCAGGATTCCATCGACGAGAACTAACAGCTCCACCACCTGACTGACCTCCCCCCCCACCTACACAATCATTGGTGAGTCATGCGTAAACATATTCAGGTTTCGGCACCGCATCATGCAAACGTGTAGGCCACATGTGACCGCCCACACGGTATGGTCAGTACCGGGACAAGAATAACCGGTCGCGCTCCTGAGACCAGAACCGAATCGGACATGATTGCCTGGTGTGGCGAACCCTCGTCCTCGTTACCCCAGGAGAGGCCAGGGCGAGCAGGGGAGGGTCTCTCTAGGATGTTCAGTGCACATCGTGGGCGTGGAGAACACCTTTTTTCAAGTTTCATCTGTCGACAGATCACCCATCTGCGACTCTCTCAGCCAGACTCGAAACAATCGCAACTCCACCACCCACAACATATGGTTCGATCGACAGACAGCTGCTTCGATAGCAGATCCCGCATGGGTTGAGCAAGACATGACGTGGTGAAGGATTCTCGACTTCCGCCGAACCGGATCGATCGTTCGACGTTTCTTTCCAGCATCATCAAAAATGCTGTCTCAGGTCAATGTGAAGGCGGACCTACTAATTTTTAAAAAGATGTTTAATAAACAAACGACAACTTGGAAACGTCAATATAGTACAGCAACGAAACAGTTCCGCACACGGTGACCTATTACCTTGTCAAAAGTCATCATCATCGATAGTTTGGAACGTCGAATCGCGCGCACGAAAGTTAACGTGTAATTGGAATACAGAGCTGTAGGATTGCTACGATTTAGACGGTGAATAATGCCGAGATTGCGTGCTTACAAGGATCATAGCTACGAGGGCATGATCCAGTTAATCGCTTCACGCACGAATTCGAACTAATGGAGTCAATAAACAAGAATTTCCAACGAAAAAAGTTGTCCTTTCGAATTACCTGTGTCGATCTGCGCCTCACAAATGGGCCACAATGGCCTACACACATGGAACAAAGACACCGAATGTCACATGCATTTTTTTCTCGTTCCAACTCGTGGCTCTGCTTTGGAGAGATAAGGATAAATCCAAAAATAAGAATAAAACTTAAAATTACAGACTACGTGTATATTGAAAACAAACAAATTAAAAAATATCCAGACGTTTATCTCGTCCTTCTAAAAGAAAATGATAATCCTACACTAAATGCGTGACGACTGAGAAAACACGTCTCAATTTCTATTTTTGTTTTCATGACGTGGACACGGTTTGGTTATTAGATTAAAGAAAAGAGTAATGTAAAAATGCAAATTTCTGGGTTATGGACTTCCTATGCAATTTCTCAAACGAAAAAGGATGTTATGTTGTTGTCATGAAATTCTACACATACCTATGGAGAGATAAGAGACAAATTTTAAGTATGACGCCAAAAATGACTTGCAAATTGAGTCCCACAATTGAGACAGCACGATAGGCGTTGAAGGAGGAACCGTAGGGAGGCGGGCATGGCATGATGCAACTCAACTCGATATTATTATCTCTGGTGCACAGAGAAGATTGGCGCTTTCCATTTACCAATCCGCGGGCACCAGGGATAAAAAAATCGGGTTCGATGGCCCCGGCGACTGCCTGCCTGCCTTACCTGCAGACCGCGCGACCACGAAATTATTTTCATTCATGCATAACTCATAGGCTTGCATCATCCTCTCGAGACCTTCACATAGCTGCACTAATAAATAAATAAAAAACTGAATCGCGCCACAACGAACCAAACGACAATCTTTGGTACAAGCTTTAAGGAGATTCTCCAGCATCTCCAACCTAGAATCCAACAGGCATTTTTCCCTTAGCCTTGCTACCTAGGTTGGGATCTTTAACGTGTACCTGATATCGTACAGGCAAGGGTCCCTAAGTCTCGGTCGGGATTCAATGCGCTTGAAAAGGTTGCACTTTAGGCGGCCTGAGAAATGCAACATTCGTACACATTTTTATTTAAATTTTCGGATTGTCTTAATTCGGCCTCATGTACGGCTTCGTGTCCCCCGATTTTTCCGGTCTATCAACCGCGGTTGATATTTGATCGTGCGGATCATCTGGCCGATTGAAAATGTTCATACACTCAGCAACACCGACTAGAAAGGCTTTCATTTCTCCACAGTGTCCCGTCTTAGATTGTGTTCTGAGGTTCTGGGGTCCAGGCGATGCTGCTCAAACAGGTGCGGTGGTGGGTCTCAGGATGGCACACGTTTGCAGCTCTGTATTCCGGTTCTCGGTATCAATGCGTAGTCAAATATATGCCGGTCTATAATCAATCGACACTTAAACGTATAAGCTTTGACGATAAAACATTTCGTCTACACGCAACTCTCTCCATCTCTTTCTCTCTCCTCTCACCCCACGCATATCTAATCGACTCAAGTTTTTATTAATCCGATCGACCCTTTGACGAGACCGGTTTTACGAGATGGGCGGACCCCGCGCTTCGAGATTACGTGATGGTGCTGTAATGCCTAATACACGACGCAGACACCACGTATCAAAACTGTATTGGTCGTTACAACTGCGACCGTGATCGCGAGTTCAATTCCCGACCGAGCTCCTGAATGTTTCCGGCGACAGGGATTCCTAGGCACTGCACCTAAAGGTCCCTACCTACGTATAAATATTAGACCAAACAAAAAGTTACCTTGGCGAGATTTTAGGTAAAAAGCGCTGGTGGACCCCCGACCTCCTTCAACTCAAAACGTGATAGTGTTCTCTTATTACAAATGTAGGAGCTGCAATTTTAAACTTTCGTTTGCAATTCAGTAACTTCAAAAAAATTCAGAACATTTCAAATTTTTCATGCCACATTGCAGAAGTTAAACACCAGCTCGTAGTTGCTGGAATTTAAAACCTAAAATCAGGTGTTCAGACTAACTCGACCAGTTCTGGCCACCTGAACCAGAACGAGTATACAGAATATACTATTAGCAAAATGAATTGAGGAGGTTGAATGCAACACAACAAATGATAACGCCTGGACAGAGAGTCTACAGCCAGAAAGATAACAGACTTTCACAAAAACTCGAATACCCTTCATTAAGCTCAATCTGCGAGCGAAAGGATTCCACTAACCGCTCAGCGAGTTGACTTTACATGCGCACGACTCGACACGCACACAAACACATAATTAGGTGTTCATTAAGATAAGATATGAAGGACACGGTGTGCCGTGTCACTTGCACCCCTGTACACGTAGGCCGGTGTGGCCATGCTCGTACACCTGTGCAGTACAAATGACCAGGGGCGTCGCAACTATAACGCGGAGTGGAGGTCAGGTTCACCTGGCTGGCGTGGCCGCGGAAATGAATACCCACCTCCTGGCCGGTTCCGGCACGGTCAGGTCACGTTTTTTAATCTTGCTCGATTGAGACGTCTCTCCTCAAAAAGAGAGTGAGCTCTAGATAATAATAGTCAAATAATTATCATGATTCTAACGCTGGATCTCTACCTAACCATATAACCAGCGACGATCGATTCCACGACGTATTCTTTACAAGGACCACAATTGTCAATCAAGCAATGTCATGATTGCATTATTTATGTTAGGC
>JAQGBY010000790.1:0-36880 GCA_034698785.1 Mycogona germanica
GTCTCGTGAAATCGACGACGTCATGCTTTTGATGTGGAGACGCCATTTTTTAAGTTTGAAGCGAAAGGGATATTATCTAGAATTTGGTAAGGGTTGTTTTAATATTAAATATTGAAAATTGAGATCTGATATTCCGTCGCTAGCGAATTATGATGGTTTACTGACTGTATGTTAATTTTTATGTCATTTCATTGATCCGTTCGAGAGTTAGTCTCCGGACACGAAAATCGAAGTCACTGTTTTGTAATATAGGAGATATATATCCATGTTGTTTGTTTTAACTGACGCTTTCGCGTGTGTGTGTGGGAGGGGGAGATGGGGTTCAAGCAAATGGTGTCCCATTGACTGATGTCCAGATCCTGTATGTTCTCTAGTTCATTTCATCTCTTTGGAAATTCCTATTTACCAATGTGACAGCACACCTTGTACATGTATAGAAGCAGTCACTTCCAGGATACGAGCCAACTGGGCGGGTCGTGGAGAGAGTAAAAATTCAACTAGGAAACGTGGCAATGCGGGAAGAAACCGAAAATGTGTTATTTGTGTGATGTGGTAATGCTGGCTGCATGTGGCGGGGACAGCTAAAAGTTGGTTAGTTGGCGCTCGGTCGGACTGGTGATGCTTTTTATTTTTCGGGGACGACGCCTGCATGTACTGCGGGGGCCGATCACGGCCGCTGCGTCGCCAAAGGTGCGAGAGATGCCAAAAACTGTGTCTGCGGACTGGATATGGTTTCCGGTCTGCACACACACTTCCAAACAAGTCCTACCCCCGTCACCACTTCCAGATCTTTTTACTCACTCTCGATAGACTTTTCCCCCATCTCAGTGGGCGAATGGGCAGCGGGGACTTTTTTATTCCTGAAAATAGACGACTTTTAAACATGACGTCCATGATTGAAGCTGACGTTTGACGTCCTAAAATCAAGATGGCGCCATCTAACTGCGAATAACCATGATTGCATGCTTTACTGATGAGGCGCGCGCCGACTAGATCGATGTATCAGATATATCGATAATTCGTCAACTCATTTATTTGAAGATAGCTTCTTGCGGTGACATCTGTATTTATGTGACGTGTTTTACACGGTATTGGTGTCACTGGCTTAACGTTTTGGTGTGGTAAGAACTATAGGTTTCTCTGGTTGTCTGGAGGAAGGTGAAGTTTTATCCAGGTTGTCGAGGCAGCAAAATATTTTTCCTGGTTATGGGAAGCTGAAGATTTCAAATGATAGTATGTATTAAGCAGTAAGTTTTTAATTGTGCCCACGGTATATAGGTTTAGGTTGTCAACGGTATGCTCTTGATATTTCCAGTTTGTCTGGAAGATGCTCTGGGGTTATCTTCGGAAGTTACAGGTTTCCCCAGGTTGTTTGTGATAACTTACCAAAACGACAATTTGTAGCAGATCTTCCATTATGAATGAAATAATTATGGCCACAACAGATGTAAATTTTCTAGAAATCCATTCCATTTCGATATATCGCAATAAAATATCTTACACAATATGCAATGGTTGATTGATAAGTACCAGATGAAGTCTGAATTTGTGAAACAGTGAGATAATTTAAAAATTTATTTTGTTTTAAAACACACTCAATCGGACGAGAATCCCAGTTTATTTTTACACTGCCGAATTTCACCGATTCCTGGCAACAAAACCTTGAAAAACTGCAGTTCTTTCTTATATTCTCAGTGTTTTTTCGTTAATAAAATCATTTTAATATGTTATGCATAATAATAATAATACGTAACATAATAAAATGAAAGACTCGTCGTAGCCCAGTCGATATTGCGACTGACTGTGGCTCGGCGGTCACGGGTTCGATTCCCGGCGCGGGATCTAAAAAATTTCGATCCCGGGGTACCGGGAGCCTTTCAAATTTTCAAGATGGTCTCTACCGTTTGGACTTTGGTTATCCCGGGGTTGCTGAGGACAGGCGTACCCTGTGCACGATTCAGTTGATAGGACTCGTACTCCCTTTTTTGGCAATCCAGGTCAGTGCTGTTATTGCCCAAAATTTAAAGGCAAAAAGCCAACTTTTTTAGGTGCACGAAGGTTACAGTTTTTTCTTCTAATTTTCCTTTTTACCAGTCACCCAGTGAAGAAAAAAAATGAACTCTTTTGTCACAGGGACGTCATTTTTAAGTCTCCTTTGACACAATGATATTGAAATGTTGGTTCAAATATTTTAAAGATGTTTTTTGAGAAATATTAATCGTTTCTTGTATGAAATGTAGCAATTGAATGAAACAGTAAAATAATAACGTTCCTTCCATACAGTATACAATTCAGTATTTTATTGGGATCAATTTTTTTATTACAAATTCTTGAAAAATGCGTCACAGTTTCTCGGTGCAATGGTGATAATTTGAGTGATCCGTAGACCTTATACGCCAAACCGCGAATCAGTCACATAATATCGTCGCTGTCCTAAAACCTTATACTGTATGTGGTATATTTATAGCCTATGTAGAAGCGTGTTACTCTATATGCTTGGGGGGCGCTCGCAGATGAGATGTGGGTTCAATGAACTCTTGTCAATAGCTAGCTGCGAATCTGCTGCTAAATATAACGCGCCCTCCATGGCCGCTTCAAATGCATTAAAGCTGTCAGATTGACTGACTATTCGTATCTCCATTGTCTTTAGGTGGCGTTTTTATTGCTTAGTTTTGCTCGATGTTTGTGTGGCAGTGTCTGTCTGGATTTTTATTTTTATTTATGTGACATTTGTTATTCTTTTATTTTCACTGGTTTCAACCATTGAACGGGCATCACTGGTTTGAAGCATTCGAAATATTGTTTGCTGTCAATGTTTCATTATGGAATTGCGAATGCTCCGGACGCGCAAAGTTCAAAATGCATCCCTGACCTTTCGAAAGCGCTGACAGCGGCGGCTATTGGAACTAACTGCGGAGAACTACAACCTTTATGCAAGCAGCCAATATGAATCCCAACCCAGTTCTTAGATTTAAGACATAAAAAGGAGGAACATAAATATTGTGATACGTAAATATTAAACTCACACAGAAAATAATATCTAGAATAACAATTGTGGGAAACAGATTTAGATAATTTTGCAGGTGGCGCCAGACTAAAAAACTAAGAAAAAAAAATACGATCCAGGAAGTCGCGAACTTCTCTTTTAAAAATACTGAGCTGGTTTTTTTTGCTTTTGCATGCTTGCCACGACTCCGCAACTTCACTCGTTTTTGGTTAAAAACTGGTTTGAAATGCGATACTGTGTGTCGTGACCAGTGAGTGAAATAATATCATGAAAGCCATTTGACGTAGGGTATGGGAACTGACATTTGGCAAGCGATTGTGATTGTCGCCACTAGAGGCGCTGAGCAGCTGCCAAAACCCCGGTCACAGCTTAATGGACTGCAGTAAGAGCAACTTATCTTTAGTACCTTCTATAGTTCTTCGAACCTGCAATGACTGGCAATGACAATGACTGCAATGACCTACAAAGAACTAACTGATTTTCACATCTACCACTCACAGCTAACCGCTACCACAGGGCACCATTAAGCAGAAAATATATCATCGATATTAATTTCGTAATTAGATGAAGGTTCAGCAATTTTTAAAATACTATATCTCTATAGTATGTTCTTGAGTTTCCTTTCAGATTGCAGCACAGATCTTCTAGCCTCAGTTGCATCTTACCACCCATGTCTTTGTAGACGCATCTGTAGACGCTCTACACCTGTCCGATACCTTCCCAACCCCACTTCCCTCGTCTCCTCATCTCTTCCACACCAACTCCGGATTATTTGAGCAAACTGAAAAGCCCGTCTCGTACCCATCCACTCTGTGCTTTCCTTATGTATACAACATAATTTAAATGGGTTTAAAAATAGAGTCTCCAAACTGGCATAACTTCCTTCACTCTCTCTCTGGTTCTTTCTCTCTCCATAACTTTCTTTGGGTTCTCCGTCTCCCCTGGAGACGGAGCTAGCTCTGTTTTCCACCTTGCGGTTACGTGCACACGTACATCAAGTACACTGTCGGGGCCGAAGTGGACAGCCGCCGAGGGCGAGGGCCTGTAAGATGAGAATTAATTCTGTCAAAAGAATTTCAAATCCACACCCAAGTTAAACACTTAACAGAGTTTGTGGGGTTGACAGCGATGACAAAATGCCGAATGAAACGGCAAAAGCAGCAAGTTGTAATTGGTGTATTTAGCAAGAGCATAAGATTAGAGTGATTGCTATTATTGGCAGCACCTTAAAATAACCATATACGAAAAATATGTAAACGTCGACGGTGAATGTCGACGATTACGATAATTTTCCACGGTTTCTATCCCGTATTTGTTCTTATAATTTCTTTTGGGGTATGTTTATGAAAAATATGGAATTCCGCAGCAGCCGGAATTCCAACCCAACAACGCTATCGTAATTTTGATTTTCCAAATGAAAATCCCCCTAAAATGTATGTCCAAATGCGTTCATTGTGCTAATCTATAAAACAATATTCAGGTGTAATTTTTCATGTCATTTCATGGTCCATTTGTGTCCTATGCATTTGGAAATTGTAGTCGGGCCATTGTCAAATTGTGGTCATTGTCCAAAAAATTTGAGTTTGGTCCGCTTATTTTTTAATTGAGTGTGACTGACTCATCCAAAGTGTGCCGAAAGTTCCGTAGTTCAGGACCGTGTGCTCTCTTGAACGACAGACAGGGCTCAATATTTTGATGACGCCCAGGGTGCGCGTTCTAGTAACGTTCAGGCTAGCCGGCGTATCACCCGATGCCGCACGCGTCTCACACTGGTTTCACTTTTCACCATGAGCCCCGGTCTATTTTTAGTCAGATGTGCGTGTTACCGTACACCCCCGGGGATGCGCACGAAAAACTGCGGTGCCGGTGGTAACATTTGGTAAGGCGTAGCAAATGCAAGATGACCGCCCGCATCATCTATATACGATGTGCCCCCACTCACACCAATCGAGACGTTGTCAAGGTGGTCTGCTCTGGTCAAGATCTGGTCGTGAATCGGCATACTTCATTCTTCGTGGCGCGTCAAGCAATCGTAAAGTGACATCTCTTTAAAACACCACCCAAAAAGTATTTTAATTCTTAACCATAAAAAACTATAATAACCTATTCGTCATCGAAATCCTTACATTATCTGTTCTCTTTTTAAAGTCTATTGGACTAAATGAAAGAGTTTTTTAAAATTACGTTTTCCTTTATCTGCACTCCGGTGTCAGGAGGATATAGGTCTATGTCGATATGCGGAAAGCCAGTCAGGATTTTTGACATCTCTCCGCAGCATCAATCTGGATTCAGCGTGGACCATCGTGGGTTCGTCAGGGATCATGAGGATGTCCACAAACAATCAGACCCTCTCACTATGGCTTCCTGATATGCTACGAACCAGCTGATTTGCTGTAACTTCCACCAGAGGTCGCCAATGGCTGCCTTACACGCGACTCACCTGTGACTCTGGGCACGACTCCCTATTCTAGTTCTATTCAGTTCGGCTACCCAATAAAAGAATCTGTCCATCGTATTCGTAAGGTGCGTGTGACCTTCATGTGAGCGGAAACCATTGTACGTCTAATGCAAACGGTTGTCATTGGTGGCGACACAGCGAAAAAGTAGTTTGTAGCCTTGTTATTGTTACTCTGTCTAGAACCAGCATTTTTATCCTGCCATCTTGATTACATTCAATATCGATATGACGTAATCGGGTACTAGGCCGCGTCCGATTGCGGAATTCAGTTTATCCATATATCGATGCATGAACCTGAAATGTAGGCCACCTAGAAAACTGTGCGCCGTTATTTCATTTCCATTTAAAGTCACGGCAGAGCTACTTTGTAAACAGTTTCACCGGTTTAGTCATCGTTGTTTTTTTTCCCTCTCTCTTTCTCGAAAGTAGTTCCTATTAGAAAAGTGGAGACTTGTCGATGAGCGCTGGATGCTAATGACTAAATGAGTCGATGTAAGAAAGCTAAAGTACCAATACTTTGGGCCTCCTTTTGCCGACAGACAGGGGGAAGTTAGGAGTAGTTTTTCGCGTTTGTAATAGACGGCAAACTTGACTACAGTTGCACACATTCTCCGCCCACGCGCCAACAGTCTGAAGAGTTTCGCCTACCATCGAAGAACTATCGATGGTACCTTACAGCGCCAACAGTGTTTAATTTTATACTGAACAATCGCCCTGCACCGATCGAAAGTAACAAAAACTGTCACCACCGCTCCTCACGGTGACTATTTAAACGTGCTGCCACCTGACGAATGCCAACATAAGTGTACACCTGGTGGCATTTGCGTAACACCAATACGATGTAGACTAAATGCACTAGATAATTATCTAGCTCATTAATTGCACTGTCTTGCCGCACTGTGAATTAGCCGCACAATCCCCTGAGGCGTTGAAGTTGATTAATTAAATTAATTAAAAAATTGAACGAAAGTCTCCTAATACAATTTGACATCCTGGGATGGATGGATATTAGATTCATAATTTATTTGACCCAAATGAAGACTCGAAACTGACCCGTTCCCTATGCAGAGTAATCAGCCGCGGTTAATGGAATGCAGTTTATTCTAGCTATCAACAAATTGTATTTTGAAGGACTTAAATGCACTGTGCGGAGTATAATATAACAATTTTTGTCACTTTTTTACAATGAAAATTAAATTAAAAAAGAAAATAGTCCTTCTGTTTGACCGACAGTGCTACTGGGCAGTGTCGGTGACCTACAGTCAAGGTTGAATTTGTTCGCTGGGGAAACGCGCGTCGTTCTATTTTCGCAGCCCAAACCTCTTTCCTTATAGTAACCGATCTTAATTTAGAAATTGCTCAAAGTGCTATTTTTGCTTTGCCGAAGAAAATTTTTACTCCCTGGAGGCGGCAACCGTCCCTTAGAAAACTGCCCATATAGTTTCACAGTGATTCACACTGCATTTTACTGAATCCGTCTCTGGCACACGATCAGCATTTGTCATACTCAGACACCAACCAAGACACCATTCAGTTACCATTCAGTTACGCCTCCACCCACACTTACCACGCATAAAGGCCCCGTCGCACTGGTGACCTCTTGAGTATACCCGAGAGATCTCAATTGTCATTGACATTTTGGGAATGCCGGCTTTCGAGATACACAATCACCGACTTTACCAGTACAACAAAAAATGTCGAACAGCGACCAGGAATGTCACTATCTGATTTACCGAATAATCAAACAGGATCGCCATCTGAAAATTTCTGAGATAGATGCCAATAGGATCTGGAACAAACAAAACTGGCACGCGTGACTTCGAGCCTGTGGAAAAGCGAAGGAAGAAAATTAAAAGGAAAATAGAACAAACCAAACTGCTCGTTTTTCAGCACTCTATTGCCAAATTATTTTTTTACGTGATTCGATAAAATATTTCAGATGTTGTGATAAAATACAACATATAGCGTTTTCGGCGGGCGTCTCAGGACAATAACGTCGAGACGCAAATCCGCCATATTTTTCCGCCACCAAGTTATTCAATGGATACCAGTTCCTATATATTTCAGGTCGTTGGCCAAATGACGAAATGAACGTCATTTCGTGTTAGCTCGTTGGACTTAGCATTGAAAATCCAAAGTATCGCATTTTTGGCGCTGGTGTAGCGATGCGCGCATATGCAGTCATACCGCGGACATTCCAAAAATCCTACGAGTCTTGTGTTAGTGCGAGCGCGGGACAAGCGAATAACGACGTTTCTAAATGTAGCGAGTATTCTCATATAAGGAGCTGCCGTTTTCTTTCATCCGGCAAATTTTCATCTGGGTAAAAAAGTTTTTCCTTTTTTCGCTGGAAAGAAACGACAGGCGAAAATCTCCTGAACCACGACAGCCGTCTGACGTTAACGGTGTAACCCCCGGCTGTCGACTGGCGGGGGCGTTTGTCATTTTTGTGGGGGTTTCACGGAGAACCGCTCGATTCACCACCGTACGGGGCCTTGAGTTCAGAATAACGATTGGCCATGTCGGCGATTATAGATTTATAACTGGAGATGCACCCGACCAAAACCTGTACTAGACAAGCGTCTTCACTTCAAGAAAACATAGAAATCCTTTAAGGATTTGCTCCGAACTAATGTCAATGTGGAGACTAACACACAGCGCCTCCTAAATGTATATTTAGTTGACGTGGAAATAAATGTAGGCCTTGTAGATTATTGTTTACTTTTTTTTAATAGTAATTAGCTAATAGAGATAACTAGAGATCCACGTGTCTACAGTGTTTAAAATAAACCGGGCCACCTACACATTTAATCAGATCTTCTGAAATAATTTATGAAGTCGCATGAATTTATTTGACAATCGAGTAACTGATAGATGACAGCAAATTATGCGTCTGAAACAAACGAAAAGTGGCGAGCGCGAGTTCGAGCCTGTGTAAAGTAAAAGAAAAATATTTCGAACAAAAAATGAAATAGCTAAATGTTCGTAGATCATTAGTCTATTGTCAATGTTTCTCTCATGTAATTTGATAAATTATTCCAGGAGATATGAGTGTCTGTAGGTGGCCCTGTTTTTTCAGGAACACACTGTACATACACATGGTGGTATGCTCCATGACCACGAAACTGTGGCCCAACATGTTCCCATTGTTGACCCTAACTTGACCGTTTGTTGTTTCGTTCTTGTTGAGTGTAATCAGGACGTGCCATACTGTTGAGTCGTTAGGAATCTAGGTTAATTATTTTGTTGGAGGTGTTCATCAAAAAAGCCGTGAACTTTCAACTGCTTCCACATGGTTAATGTAGATCAACCAGTAACTTTGCAGCTCGAAAGAATGTCGAGTATTGAACGAAAGAACGAAAGAACTGCAGTATTGTCGACAAGAAAAATGTTCTTCTCAAACTTTGGGTGCGCTTATCATTTCAATTCCGAATTCAGAAATTAGATTACACTGGCTGGATTTGCTTGATAAGAGAAACGCGCCCTTATGTTAACCATGACGTCAATTTGGATTGCCCTATTTAGAATGAAGCCGTTCGTCTGTCATCAGAAATCGGGATGAGCGAATGGTCGATCCATCAGGAAACGCGGGATGATTAATTGGTAACCCTGTACATAAGTTGCATCTCGATGGTTTGTCACGGCGTTTTTGACTCAGTTCCAACACTTGCTGCTTTGGTTAGTGGGGCAATTGCATGTGACGACATATACGCGAATCCTTCAGGTAAGAGTCCTGCCGCAGTTGGAGGTCGAGTTACCCATTTTCGCATTCCCCACTATCCATTTTTTTCCTTCTCTACGATCGTCGCCGAATCGTAGAAACATATTTGTTAGTTCTGTTTTTGAAAATTGGGAATTGGAAAGTGTGGGTTTTTTATCCGGAATTTTTTTTAATATAATCACATGACACAGTTGTTTGATAAAATTTTACTCGCCGGACGATAAAAGTCTGCCCTTATTCCGTCCAATAAAATACATAAAAAGATTACATAATAGAAATAAAAAAAATATTCGTACAAATTCTCTGTATACGTAAACGTAATAGGAACACAAAAATAAAAAAGCGTAGATAAATAGGAATGAGTAAATAAAATTAGATATAAAATATAATTGCCAGCAATTTTCTTTTTTCTTTTCTTGTTTTGGTAGGAAAATCAAATTCGTATTTGCGTGCAAAATAGAATTTTTAGACAAAATACTGTCAGCTTAGCATTGCTGATCTACGTCCACGTTGTATATCAGAAACGCCCAGAATTTTAATCACATACTAAATATTTTGTTTGATCCAGTCTATATACTGGAGCACGTTGGTATGGATTCCCGGTGCACCGCTCACATCACACTGGTAACCGCGTGACACGATGCCCACCTGACGAATGACGGAGTTGCCGTCGATTATTATCAATGGTCCTCCCAAATCGCCCTATTCAAACCAGAGACAACATTTTACATTGGTTATTGGCCATTCAAGCAGTTTTTAAAATAACTCTTCATTTGTGTCCTACTGCTTAACATAGCTAATTAAAAATTCCTGAATTGTATTTTCTTTCTTTTGATGATTTCAAGAATATATCGACTTCTATCACACAAGAGCACTTTCAATAGCTACTTTAAAAAGCCTGGTGTGATTGCCAACTTTTGCAAGTCTACGGCAAATTCAGGGGCAGCACATTTGGATACGACCGGTTATCCATGTGATGTGGGGAAGTGGTCATCAATTTATTCTAGTGCAGCAGGTGGGGGTGTAAATTTACATCTGCACTTACGATACACTCGTTTCTGTCCTCTTGGATGTTTCCGGCGCACAAGATGTTCTCAGTGATGCCGTCCGGCAGGTGACGTCGCGACGATCGCAGCGCCGCGTACGCCCCGTTGCAGAATTCGTTGCTGACGATGGGGATGGTCACTTCGCGCAAAATCTTGCTATTCGGCTCCTCTGAAATGGCGACAAACAATAATGACAATTTCAGTGAAACACAACTGTAAGCTGCAGTAAGTAACTGAATAAGTCAAAAGTCATGAAATGTTGTCAGATTCTCTTACCGGCAAAAATGCCCGACCAGCCGAGTGCGGTGGCATTGGTGTGCTCGAGCGATTCCAGTTTGATGTCGTCGGCCACCAGGCAGGCCATGGGCGGCAGATCGGCGTGCGGAGCGAAACCTCCGAAGCGGATCAGCGCGATATCATGGTAGAGTTCGGGAAAGCGGAATTCTGGATGCACAGTTATGTTGTCGCTCTCGAATTCCAGCACAGATAGCGGGTCAACTGATGCGTTCAGGAAGGTGTCGCCCATGCGGAGCAGGTACATGTCGCTCGGATTCCTGTAGGGAGGAGATAATCCGACGTCAATAAATCACTGCCTACGAGGTTGGCCACCATCTCCAATTTTGAAACGCGGTTGGGGGTGCGACCATGTTTGGAGAGTTTCGTTACAATTCGTTCACTATTGGGTGGACTTCATTCAGGTTATACAGAGTAATTGTCCAACAACTTTTATGTAGATTCTGGTGGTATTTCTGGGGAAAATATAACACAAAACACCTAGATTCCTAATGTCAAGCTACCTGTCTTGCACTTATTTCTTTTAAGTGTTCGTTTGATGATTACTCAGTAGGCGAAACAGTAGATTATTTATTTTGGTATTTACCTGCTATGGAAACATTGTGCCGCAGTCAGTACAACGTTGCTGGTGATGAGTGAGCCGCCGCAAAGAAATATATTTTCAGAGTTTGATTTGATGTAGATTCCCACCTAATAATATACAAAATAACATAATAGAAAATAGCGGCCGTTGTTGTTAGTGCTCAATTGATGACACTTTCAATACGTTTCAATTTCTCGTACACTTTCAATTTCTCAAAATTTGTATGTAATATCTCTGAGAAAGATTCTCAAAACAGATGACAAACTCAAGCTAAAAAAACTTTATAAATAATCGAACTAGATAGTGTACTTAAAAACTTTTTTCCTTCTTTAAAAAAGTTATTTGTTAAGAAGGAAGAATACAAAATTACAAAATAACAAAACTTCGACCAATAATTTGTAACTTTGCACATGTACATAATACATACCGGACAATACTATTGTCAACGGGACCCTTTTAACTAATTGTATCTTAATTGAATGTTTTTCGCTGATTGATAACTATTGGTACATTTTATGGACTAACGGTGCAACTAGCGGTGAATTTTATGGACAAATAAGTACCACTAGCGGCGACGTTTGCAACCCACCAAATAATGAGATGATCACTAAATAGCGTGAAAGGCCACGTACCATGAAGGGCCACGTTTCCGGATGCAGCAGTGTCACCTCCTCCTGTAGCAGCTGGATATCGAAAGGCAGCTGCGGCCGCACGAGGTCGCTAGTGATCGACAGACTGGTAACGTTTACCGACGGCAAGATCTGATTGGTCGGTGGTGGCGGCGGTGCGGCGAATCCCGTGAGCGTGGATTGGGCAGCCGAGCCAATCAGCGCGCTGGCCAGCGGCCGGAAGGAAGGGGGCCGCAGCAGGATGGGGCGCTGATTGAAGGGCGGGCGGCCGGACAGAGCGGCATCAACCGCGGCGGTCGATGGGAAAGTCGGCGGTGACTTACCGCCCGAATAGTAGTTGGGCGAGTATCGGGACGGGAAGGAGATCTCCGGGTGGGGTGGGGGCGGAGGCGGCGGCGGAGAAAAGAAGGGGTCCTCCTCGTGGTTTGGTTGCTGGTGGTGGGGGTTGTATCCGGGAGGCGGTGGGTCTCCGTGCGATAGGGACATGGAGGGTAGGGGTCGGTAGGACGGACGGCCGTAGGTTGGACGGGAGGGCACCACCAGGCGGGACGGCAAATCGAAGTGTCCGCCTGCGTAGCTGAGAGCAAACTCTGGACTGTTCTGGTCCAGGTTGGGATAGGGATGTATGTTCTGGTCAAAGTTGGGCGGATTCTCGTGGTTCTCGTTGACGATGGCCGGATGCAGGATTCGGGCTCGGATGTCGCCAGTGGGTTGTCGCCGCGCGCACTCTAAAAATGTCAAGAATTGAAACCCAGCATTAGTTCAGATTCAGTTATTGAATCTGAAATTCTTTTTCCTGGTCTTTGCGAACGTAAACTATTTACCAGATCACTGACGTTCTCTTTTGTAAATTGTAACCACACCAATTAACCCTTTACCCGGCCAATTGATTTAACGATACCCACACCCCACCGGTCAATTGATTGTTAATTAATCGATCAATCGATCCATAAACACGGGCTTGCCGGTGATATGTGGAATGGCTAACCCGAGTATACTCGGGCTGGCCGGTTTTTTTTAATTTACTGAAGTGACTGGTCACAACAGGAAGATTCTGTACCCCTCTCAGTGCTTAGGCACTATGTGAGAGGCACATAAGGGTTAAAGGGTTAATGTAGATGTGGAAGAACAAGCACTCCTAATTAGTTTATTATTCATTTTCTGATTTTCACTATCTGTCATTGTTTTAGTATTTGAAAAGCTCACTTTGTATTACAGAAGAGATCACAACGATCTCTACTTCAGTTCCACCTGATTTGGAAGAACTCTTGAGTTAGTTCTTCAATGCTTCACTTACGACTATTGGAGCTACCAATGGATTGCATCGAGTTGACGTTGTTAGTGGCGCTAGGCAGAGTGCTGCCGGACGTGCCAGCTGGTCTTCCTGTGAGGCCTCCGCTGCCCTGCTGCTGCTGCTGTTGCTGTTGCTGCTGCTGCTGCTCGAAGTGCGCGACCGAGCCGTGGGGAGTCGAGTGCAGCGCCTGTGGGAAGGAAGAAGAAGAAGGTGGGGCGGAGGAGGGTCGCTGGTGCTGCGCCCTGGTGGTGCAACACACGAACGGCTCCTCGTGCTCCCAGCGGCACACCGACTGGTAGGTGAGCAGCGACTGGATGGCCGGTGGGCACAGGTGCACGGGCACGCAAGAGTTGGATGGGTTACACACGCTGGTCACGATGCGGCCCGGATACAGCACGGTCGGGTGCTGCTGGGCGGGCAGCACGGCGGGGCCGCCTCCGAACGGGTGCGCCTCGGCCAGGGCCGCGCTGTGGGCGGAGTGACCATGGGAGTAGGGCGACGGTGGCTTCCCCCGTCGTGGGTGGAACGGCGGCGAATACCATTTCCGTGGATCTGTATTTGTGAAAGGGGAGAAAAGGAAGATTGGAAATGTATGGGCGATTATTTCGGGTTTGGGATTTCATGGACTGGTCGTGGGGCTCACTAGCTCTTTCGCCTCAGAGCCACCCTTTCACATCCATCTTTATATATCGTCCAGTAGGACAATTGACGGGCTGGCCGGGCTGACAAATGCGCTATCGCCTGACAAACTATGAGAAACTGAATTTTGGGAATATATCCTCACTTTATTTCATTTTGTAAGAATGTCTTGCCAGTAATCATTTTGGCATTCAACTAACATTTCGTGCTGCAATTACCTATCTGTATTATTTTTATAATTGCTTTATTTTATTTTATTTAACTTGGAATGCAGTGGTTGCCATTGTTTCAAACTCGTATTTACCTGTAGATTTGCACTCGCCTGTTCCTAGTGATAATTTCGATATCCCAGAATTTTAGGTTTATCTTAATAATGTTTGGACTTTTCAAATTTACTTTTCATCATCCAAAAGACAGCTGATGATCGCAAGTGGTGTTGCGTGAAACCAGTACTGTCTACCTTGGGTAATTATAAATATTAATTTTCCACGGGAGATGTGGATGTGGTCAATTTGTTAGATGTGAATCGTCATCGTTTTAGCTGTAGCGTCAGTTTCCACGGTTTTCTAGTTTAATTTTTTAATTTTAAATAATAGTTTAATTATATTAGAAGAGTTATCGCCAACTCTTGTTCGTCTTTTTTCGTCCGGCCTGTCCCGAGCACAACCTCCATTTATATTGAAAACAATCCAGACTTTCTTCTTCAAATTATATTGAACAAATCCGGGACAGAAATCGTTGGAAAATGCAACTCCCGAAAACGTTCTCGCAAGCGTGTAGGTTTGATTTTGAAATCATAATTTTTATTCTAATTTTAGGGTTATAGCGAAGGTAACTGGTGATGTCTTTTTAAATACATGTTTCACAAAGTTTATATAAATAGTTTTATTTATGGAGTCTCGTCAGCTTGTCTGAGTTTTCCACGGTGTCTCCCCGTATTTGTTTTCCTATATGCGCATATAATGCAACTAAGTTTAATCTCTCCAGGAGGCACTTCAGTTTTTAGCTTTAGCTTTGTCCTGGTGTAACCGATTTATTTTCTTATTACAGGAATTGATTTCGTTCCGTTTTTTTCGTTTTCTGTCTTGTTATGAAGTAGGCTAGCTACCGTAATATATTCTTCGAATCATGATATCTGTTGGCGTTTACTTACTAGATATGGTGCTTCCCACGCAGCAATAGAAAACCACTATCCAGTAGGCGACTCTCGGAATCATGTTGACCAGCATGTGAGATGTCCAGTTTGTCCGCGCTTCGTACTGACGACTGACAGTGTTATGGTTATTTTTGGAACTCGAGGAGGATGGTTCGTTCGCGTTCTTACCTCGCCCTCTGTCGGCGGGAGCGCGCGATCTCTCTCTCTCTCTCTCTCTAGCTTAACGACGGCTTTGAGGACAATCGGAACGGTGAGGGAACATTAGTTTTATGAACCTAATCTTTCGTTTAATTGGGGAGACGTCTTTGCCGGCCACACACGTTCGAGTTCAGGAAATGCGTTTTTCATAATTGGGGATAACATTGTCTGCAGTTGGCTATGATTCTGCGATAAACGAACATGACATGATTAAGTTTGACATAAAATATTGTTGAAATATCTTTTTGCTATGCAATATATTATATGCTTATTATTTGACTGTGGACAACATTGCTAACACAAACAATTTACAATGAAGTTTCCCCAAAACGTCATATTTTAATGGGCCCCCCATAATCGCACTAAAAGCGAAGTTGTCCAAAAGATAATTTCTTCACTAGCCTGTATCAAAATTAATTTATCGAACACATTTTCTCAACACCAAATTAAACATAAATTCAACTAAATCTAGCTTTTATTTTATTTATTTTATTAAAAATAGTGAGATTTCTAAAAACCTACAAATTTAAATATGGCATCGTGTGTCGTTTAAATTGTGCAAACATCAGTTTGCCATATGTTGCTTTGTTCATAAACTGATGTTCTCCCAAAATTAACGAACGGCAAATATTTTTGTACAGTGTGGGATCTTTCAATGTTTTGGGTGACTTAACATTCTGGTATTTTTGTAAATTTTCTTAGTCGCGAACTATCGGTGGCCAATCTAAGATTGTCTCGAGCCATAAGTTAAATCGAGCGGGTGATAACCGAATTTGTGTGTGTGCCCATCAGCATTCGTCCAGGCCACGACTAGTAATACGAAATAAATGTTTTTACTGTTGGTGAATTTAGAATGCGTTCGACGTAGAATGGGTATGTGCACCTGTCGTGGCCTAGCCAAATGAGATCGCCCGAAAACGGTGTGTCACAATTAACCCATTCTGCTGTTGGGGCAAACCTATTTGTGCGCCCTCTTGGCGGTCGGAAATTGGGTTGGTCTGTTCACTTCAATGTTGACAATCTTGCTATTCGGGATGCAATAAGGCAGTTAAAAAATATATATAGGTACCTTCGACAGGTGGTAGGTTACAAAAACACTATTGGCTCTTGTATTTGAATATAATTTTGAACTGCCTTATTTATAAAAAAAAATGTTGTAAGAATGTAGATTGCCGCTAAAGGACAATATTGTATTCGTACAACATCCACATAATTGTAATTTTAAATTTGTCATCCTTAAAGTGAAGTTTAAATTCTGTGCAATAAAATTCTGTCTTATAACACCCTAAATATTCAAATAGCCTACAAATAAGATGTATTGAGAAAATTAATTACCGGTATAGGATAGTAAATAAAAGTTAAATCTTCCATTGAAAAATGAGATGTCCCTCTTTCGAACGAGAGCATTTTTGAAGGTAAGGGTCGCCGGAGTCATGTACAACGCTTTTGTGGGCGCCGATGGCCGATACACCTGATTCGTCCGGTGGACGGAAGAATCGCCCTCGACTTTGCTCGTTGAAATTGGTGCTCTTTCAAGTGATTTACGAGCCCATAAATCAAGCCGTAATTCGGCAATTCGTGATCGTAATGAACGATAATGGGTACACGTACGCCAACGTCCTATGTGGGCAGGGGAAATGTGGAATCCATTTGTTCCGGACACAACACATCTAATACTCCATTTGCTCCTGTTGCGTTCTCGGAAATGTGTTTCATTCAAAACATGCCGATTGTTGATTACGTAACGTAAACGTCACAAAATCAGCCAATCACTGCGCTTCGTGATTTTAACTGCACATTTGGAGTTTCGTGTTGATGGAGAGAAATTCGAGCTTATATCTGTATTGATATTTGCGATTAAAATTATACTGCAGATAAGAGTAATTAATTATCCACACTATATTTTATTAATTACTACAATTATTGATAAACAATCTATCACCTTCTAAAATCTTGATAAAAGCACTTGAAAGTCTTATTTGGACCAATAATAATGATTTTCGACATTCATATTGAGTCATGCAATCAATTACGTCTACATAAATTGCACTTGAATCAGATTTAGGATGCTATGTGCAAATTGCGTAATTGCCCCATTGGTGGATTTCATATACTATATTATTATTTCTCATCCTATTACATTTTATTACATTTTATTAATTTGTTGATTATGGGAGGCGTGGTCGATAAAAGTCAACTGATTTACGAATAGAAGTACTAGGATTTCCAAAATCAATTGGTCGGGGCATCAACATCGTTTGTAGAAAATGCAGACGCTTTTATGTAACGAAACCGTAGCTAAATTGGAAAAAATAGCCTGTCGTGAAGTTTAATTGGGAGGAACGGAATTTAATTCCCTCTACCTGTGGGACCAGACTTTACTTCCGCATGTACTTAATTTTTAGTACATGTAGTCTCGATTAAGGGCATACACGTATATTAAAAGTCCTTCACCCGAACGTAAATGCCTTAGAGTCTATCAACAAGACGTCTTTCGTTTTTGAATTACTTCTGGTGCAAATAGCATTAAATTAGTAAATTCAAAAACAATTTGTGGGATTTTTGTTTCTGTTATAAAAGTATACAGAAGAGCAATGGTTATCACTTGACATCACATCACGTGGTTATCCTGACGAAGAGAAGAACCTCAGAAATAAAATATTATAATTCAGTTTGATAAAGTGGTCGTTATGCTGATTAACTTGAGTTTGGTTTATTTATCAGGCGCGCAGTCAATCAGATTAACTCTTCGGACGAGTGGGCCTCATTTTTTAAAAATAGTTTTCCACCATTTTCGAAGATTTTGAAATAATTAGAAACTGTAATTACAGGCGACCGAAAGAGTCTTTCAAACGTGACTTGCCGGCGGTGCACTCGATTGCATGTGGTATTTCGAGTTTGAGCAATTGTCCGCTTGGAGGATCCACCGCGCAGAAACCGCTTTTCGCTGGCTTCGGTTGTTGCAACACAAAACAGAAATTCCGGTTCATCCCCACCCCACGCGAATGCTTATCACTCAACGATGGACGTTTTGCCTTTTGTCGGCGTTCTCCAAACTTGGCATCGTGGTGCTTTTCAATCATTGCCTGGCGGCGAACTCGCATTTGTAATAATAATTTCCCATTAGCTCTCTCCGGACTGACTCTGACTGAAATCTCTGTTCGTTTTGACACCAGGTGGCGCTCACCTCTTTTGGCTGGTGACGGTAGATTGTGTTATCCGCCGATAGAGGTGCATGGTCCGCCAAAACCCGTGTCGCCGACTATCGATCGTCCGATCGATAGTTCTTCGATCATCGATTCGAATGATCTACGTGTGATCCTCTTGATCACCATCGTAGGCCAATAAACTGTAATAACTTTAACTTATTGAACTTTTTTTTACATTGATCATTTGATCACACTGACTCAATTAAAATTCGAATTTTTTATATTTTGAAGTTTTTTAAATCCGTAATGTATCTACAAGCACTTTCGTCCATCGCTTAATACGATTTATATCACCATCAAAAATGCACTTGTTTAAAGAACTTGATTCGCGTTCCCTTCCTTCAACGCCTTAAAAAGCCCGAAGTTCAATTTAGGAACTGAAAGTATCATTTATTCAATAAAAATGTATTTACACAATGTTAAAAAAAATTGGCATTGTTGCACAACAGCATTTTCACATTAAATCTGCCAAATATCAATTAAAAGGCATTGTCTATAATGGTTTCTTATCGATGGTCTTTAGAAGCAATCACAATTCGATACTTTCAAGTGATTAATTCGCATGCCATCAAAATCTCAATGTCGAACTTATCACTAATTTTCGTTCTTGTCAAGATGTCAGAATTGTTGTTGATTCTCCGCAGCTGCTTTTCGGTTCATTGCTGAATTACCATGAACAGCACAGACAGTATAGTCCCATTTCTACACTTGGAGAATGTGCCAAAGCCGAGAATAAGCCATTACCGAATCATTCCCGTTTCGTGGCACATATTATTGAAACGCACTCATCATTTTGGATTTGGTCAGTCGGTCGTGTTTCAGTCGAGATTTTCTTCAATCCACTCCCTGTAGTGAGACACGCTGGTGTAAATTCCCGGTATTCCTGGCGTGCCGCATTCGAATCCGCTGGACACGATTCCGATTTGTCGGATGGTGAGGCTCGAGTCGACATCGACTAATGGACCACCGGAGTCACCCTGTAAACAAGTCAACCAGAATTTAACGATTGATGTACACTGCGAAAAGTAGCATCTTCATTTTAATAAGTTTTCTCCGTCTTTCCATAAGCAACAC
This sequence comes from Mycogona germanica, assembly GCA_034698785.1. Taxonomy (NCBI): domain Eukaryota; kingdom Metazoa; phylum Arthropoda; class Diplopoda; order Chordeumatida; family Chordeumatidae; genus Mycogona; species Mycogona germanica. Next base: position 19,309 of record JAQGBY010000790.1, read on the forward strand.
CTTTTAGATTCTGATCTCATCTTGAAATCAGAATTGGTAGAATCTGTTTTAAATTTATAAAACTTGTGTCTGTGTCACCAGATATATGATCTACGATCTATGGTCAAAGTTCTGAGAACGTAAATTTCTTTCATTCTGTCCCTGGACAGTGCACATGGATTTTGCTCATCGCATTCATGCTCTCTCTCTGGTGTCCACTCAGAGTTGATTGACGTGACCTCAGGAGTGCCACAGGGTAGTGTGTTGGGACCGCTTCTGTTCCTGTTGTACATTAATGATATATGTGAAGTAGGCTCCAATATAAAACTATTTGCTGATGATACAATGTTATACAGGGAAATCAAAGGTGATCGGGACTCAGAAGAACTTCAAAAGTATCTCGATTCCCTGTAAAGAATGGCAACTGCAACATAATGTTGACAAGTGTTGCATTATGCATGCATCCATCTCTAGGGGTCCTCTGCTTTATGGCTGGGAAACCTCTCTTGGATGTCCAACTGTACAAATATCTAGGTTTTCTCTGCTTTATGGTTGGGAAACCTCTCTTGGATGTCCAACTGTACAAATATCTAGGTTTTCAGATGACCCCAAAATTATCTTGGAGTGTGTAGTTTCCATAGAGTGTGTAGACAGTGAAATGGTCTGACAGAGCATTTAAAATAAATCCATTTCTGTCCCCAACTGGTCTTTTGACCCCCGCCATTAGGCCCCGCTTGGGGGCTGCTTGCGGGTAAAATTTGTAATTGTAATTCACAGATAAATGTCGCACCTGACAAGCATCCTTTGGCGTTTCAACGTTGCCCGCGCACAAGAATTCCGACGTGATTCCGTGCGGAAAACTGTGTTCGCTTCCCGGCAGCCCGGCGTACGTCTTGTTGCATTCCGAATTGGAGACTCGGGTCAGTTTAGCTTCTTGTAGGTCCTGGGTTAGACTTCCTCCTAGACAGGCAAGAGGAATGTTGAGAATCACCTGAAATTCACCTTTCTAAGATTGCAACCTTCCTCGTTCCGTTTCATCCGATTTTCAAATTTATATTTCTTCGGTATATGCTCGCATCCACTACAGTAAATAAATACTCGTTCAATCATTTATCGTTTCTATTCGAATTTTTAATGGATGTCGAAGAAATAGATCAATGATTAAATATATCACGGTTCATAATAATTTCTATTTCGTCTGTAAATGTTCACATCTACTGCAGTAAATAAATACTCGCGGTAATTAAATATCACAGTTCTATAAGCAAACTTAATGTTAGTATAAGGGTTCACAGTTACTAACTACTCCGTATATGGTGCTTTTCGAAGTAGCTCCTCTATAACCTGTAGTCGGGTTCAAATTTCACGGCGTTTTAACAGTTACTGTTAAATATATTTTTAAAATTTTGATTTTTGTTTTAACTCTTTTTTAACTCCTCTGTTCCAAGTCCACTGTTACATTATCTATATCTTTTGTCACGCAATGGTCCATTGACGTTACCTGATAATTTGGCTCCCCATCCGATGATATTGGCCGCCTCGCCGCCGTTTCCACTTTGTCGGTCGTCGGTGGTCGACAGACAGACAGGCCGTAAGGTGTCGGTAAACTGCGCCACACCCTCGTCGAACTTGAGCAGGGCGATGTCGTTGTACAGCGCGGGCATGCGGAAGTCCTTGTGCACGACCACCTTGCTGGTCTCGAACTCGGTCTTGCCCACAATGCCATCTGGCGTATCGAGCGCTAGCGAGCTCAAACGGATAACGTACACATCCGATTTCCTGAAATTAATTCAACAATAACAGTGAAGAGATTCTGCCCACTTCAGGGGTATCTGCGGTCAACTCACTCGACAATTACAAGTAGTGCCAATTGTTGTCGTTACTGACCAACGTCGGCCATTAGCTTCGCACGAATGTCATTGGGCAACGCCACAAGCTGTTGTATCAACAGCAATAGCATCTCGACATTTGGTTTTGATCTTTAACCATACCAAAATCGGTCATTTAATAGTTACAATTGTCGATTATTGTGGTGGTATGCTCAGTATGGCGGTTTGCTCAGGTGGCAATTTTGAGTTTTGTTCATTAAACATTTATTTTGTAATTAATTATTAGACTATCTTCATATTATTTTATCTCACATTGGTTAATTCTTGTGAAATTAAATATGCAACTATAACAATTTATAGTAAGTTAAAATAAAAACCAAAATTGACACTCATTGGTAGACGATGACAAAGCCATCTAGGGATAATTCGTTGAGCAAGCAAATATGAATAATTAGGATTAAGTTGTGTGACTAGTTTAATAGAATGAAAAATGTGTCAACTTAAAATAGTTTGTTGCAAGTGGAATAAGAAATAATAAAACACAATTACAATGATCGCGTGTCCAAATTTCCCGAGAAGCAGTGGGCAGCTGTCAGAACTGTGTTCTTCGTGATGAGAGATCCACCGCACAGAAAAGCGTTTTTGGGCTTGGTCTTCACATAGATTCCCACCTTCACAGTCACAAATACAAAATTCCTTTAGCTTCCATACACGTTTATAAGCTTGAGAAATGAGTAGCAAGTTGATGCATGATTGAGGCCCCTCTCTTGGGGGCTGCTTGTGGGTAAATATTGTAATTGTAATTGTAATTGATGCCCCATTTAAGACGCCTTCGTCTGCAGTGTATGCCTACGGCCAGCGCCACTCACCATGAATGGCCACTTCTCCAGCGAGGGCACTGAAACCCCTCCAACTACCAAGGGGTGAACTGCATCCTTCACCAGGCCTGCCCTCACGTTGAACGTGGGTTCGACCGAGAAACCGAGTTCGAGTTCTAACTGGTCAATCATGGATCTGCGCATCCTATTTCTGGTGTCCAAGCTCAGGCTCTCCTTGGCGCACTCTGTAATTGATTTGCAATACGATGTCAGACAATTGTAAAATAGCAAATTGTAACATATGATTAAGTTTGTAGTTCGCGAGCAACAAACTTTACCAAAGTTTTTTCAGATGATCATGTGCGCTAAACAAAATATGTAAAAGTTAAGGAGTGATTTATAGGTGAAGCGGTGGGAAGCTAAATTACCGTCAACAGGAACCGGATCCTTGAACCGGAAGGGAATGGAGGCGTTGTCGCTGCTGCTGACGGTGGTTGTTGCTGTGGTGGCGTCTGCCGGACAGCACACCAACGGCATCAGGCCATCCCACTTGCAGATCTTGAAGCCTGACGGATGCTTCTGCGCCGGCAGGCAGTTGGCCAGCGACACACATTGGTGAGCGGCGCTGCAGTCGCCCGTTTTCGGTGTGTCGGGCGGGAAGACGATGGTTGAGTCTTCCCGTTTGTGAACGTGTCGGTGAGGCTTGCCGCGGTGAAGTTTGCCGCGACTGTCGAGAGCCCATCGTGAACCACGATCTTTATTCGATAAAAGATTGATCAAATGGTTGAAAATGAGTACACGTGGCAGTTTTAGCGTCTTGAGCATCCGCTGTTTGCCGGACATTCTCAGAATTGAGCTTTAGAGCTTTGTGAGAGAAGTTGCGCTATCGTAACACCATTTTCTATTCTGGAAATATTTGTTGCAATTCATCAAACTTGGGTTAGCAACGGTTCTGAAATCTCAATTTAAAAAACTAGATTTACAAAGCCAAGCGAAATTATTTCAAGTCCTTTGACCCCGTGGGATAATTGCAAAATAATATGTGAAAATTAATATTAAACTCTATAACACGCTAGATATTTGCAAAGCATTTGACACGTTTGATATTTGAAAAGCGTTTGACATGCTAGATATTACATAACTAGACTTACAAAGCCAAGCGAAATGATTTCAAACCCTTTGATCCCGTGGGATAATTGCAAAATAATATGTGAAAATTAATATTAAACTCTATAACACGCTAGATATTTGCAAAGCATTTGACACGTTTGATATTTGAAAAGCGTTTGACATTTGAAAAGCGTTTGACATGCTATATATCAATAGGCTGGTTTTAGAGACTCCAAAATAGTTGATATGAAGCCGATAGTAGTAATAACAAAAATATAGGATGATTGTTTGGACTACAATTTTTTAATCGAGAGTCGGTAACAAGATCGTCAATAAACAATGTTTATATCTGAACTTCAGGAAAAATTTAAAAAATGCAGATTTGCGAAACACAAAGACGCACCTAACACTTTTGTCACTACCCAAGAAATTAGAATAAATAAAATAAATTTATTGCCAAAATCGGGCCTTCAATAGCGCTTTCGAAAATTATATATATTTTATTAATTTTAATTTCTTGGGTAGTGACGAATGTGTTAGGTGAGTTCAAACGTTTGTCTTAATTTGTGTTTCGCAAATCTATAATTTCTTAATTTTTTCTGAAGATCAGATACAAACATTATGGTTTTCGCTAAACCAACTGGGCTACGACGAGTCGTACTAATCCTCCCTTTCATTTGTAGAAAAATGTTTGGGTACATATTGAAATTGAAATATTAAAAAAACGTTTGACTCGCGATGCGTAACACACGATTACCTCATGCCTGCATTTTTTGCATGATTATTTATTCATCTTTATTTAAACAATAAGCTATGATCATGTTGTTTCGACAATGGCAAGTTATTTATTTATAGCCTAACCTGAAGGTGAGCAACATTATATAATGATTTTCTGAAGCGAACGTTCGCATCTGCATTCACGATTGTATCTGACATTAGTTGTTCCTCCGTCCACACCAGTGTTCAAAGGCAAATTAATTAAAATATGACTGAACAATAATTTCCATATAAACTCTGACCGCCCAGTCGGATCGTTAAGCGCAGATTTTGGTTCAACCTTCTTTTTTACATACATTTTAAGGGTCTTTGATGATTAAATATATTTGGAGGACCACATTGATGACAATCGCGGCATAAAAATCCGATTTTCCAGTGGAATTTTCTTGCTAAGGCGATTGTATTGGACTATGAAAAATAGGGGGCAAAGTAAAAAATTCCTTTTGAACCCAAACCAGTTGAGGTTCTTGGTAGAATATAGATTACGAACCACAGAATGGGTTTTAGTATGACGTAAAATAATTTAAATGATTAGATTATGAATGATGCAATTACTTGGTATCGCTATCTTATCTCAGTGAAAATGTTAACACTATTTCAGCTGTATACAGTAATTTTAAAAAAAATTAATATGGAAAACGCAGAAAATCTACCGATAAGTCGATAATGTAGCTTACCATGTATGTCGCGAGGGAAATTCGTGACATCAACCGAACTCACGTACAGAGCGCACAAACAGAGGAGGATGGCACAGAACGTTGCCAATGCGCTCGTCTGCATCGTCATGACTGATGGCGTTGTAGTTCACGAATGAAGGTGGTTCATTGGTACGTCGGCGCATCGCGGCACCTGGCCTTTACCTTCCGGCCGACGCCACACTTAGCTTCTCGCCTCAGAGAAAGTCCTCAGCCGAGTCATTTCTCTCAGGTTGGTTTTTCCCGGCAGCCCGATTTAGCGAGTCCCATTATTTATACACCTGTCTTAATGGCGCACTGATGATGGGCGATCTTTCAGAATGGCTGAACCATGCGCGACTAGGATATTGCGAAATCCTTCAAACCAATTTATGCTTTCCTCGTTTTTTTTTTTTCATTTTCTGTGCTGCTTTCGAAACTTTGATACTTTTGGTTTTCAGAATATAAACTTCGCCCAATCGATTTTATTAAGATACATATCATTATGACGGACTGTTGTTCGGCGGTCCCGGGTTCGATTCCCGGCGCGGGCTTTGGCCCGGGGTACTGGTGAAAACGTGCCCCTCACAAAGTGCCTAAGCACTGAGACGGGTACAGAATCTTCCTGTTGTGACCCGTCACTTCAGTGAAATAATAAAAAAAAAAAAAAAATTAACAAAAGCCGATTTTTGCAAAAAGCCGGTTCGGTCGGTTTGTTTGCTTCGGTGTAGAAAAACCTTTTCGACTTGTTTTTGACGAATTATTGGTTAATGACCAATAATTCAATAAACACTTACGGAAAAATTCAGCAAATTCAGCAAAGAAATTGGAACTGGACTTATTAAAGTTACGAATTCAAGTAACAGGTATCGTCACGTCGAGTGTTGCTCAGTTGGTTTAAGAGAATGGATTTGTGTTAGACGGTCCGGTTCGAATTCCGGCACGGACTAGTGTCACCATCACGGTGGACACATTACAATCGTATAGCGAATTGCACACCATTACCGAATTACCGTACATTCCCACACGTTTACAGTAAAGTCAGTGGTCTGAGGAGGATATTGCGTCGGGTTTGTTCGAATAGTTGTACAGAACCTTCCTTTCGTAAGGTCTGGGTTTTCCAACCATTACATTTTACGTAATTCCTAAGTTAGGGTACAACAGCAACACGATCATTCATTATACAAAATGTGCATTCCCACATTGGACGCGGTTTCAACAAGTTCAATGAACAGAACCGATTTGCATAGACCTGAAAAGTCATTGTAATTTCGAAATTCTTCGAACGTTTGACCTTTTATTCTTAAATTTCGCTGTTAAAGGGGATTCATCACAGCCGACCTGCGCTGCGCCGCAAAAAGTTCATCGCACTCTAACTCGAGGGGCTTCGAAATTAGCAGAGACAACTATACGAGTTCATGTTCATTGTTATTGCAATAAAACCATTTACCCCGTCACCCACTAGGGTGCGTTTGTCGGATTATATCCAGGCACTTTCGCTTTTAAGCGTTCAATAACCCGTCGTGAAAACCATTTTGCATGGCGCAGTTTTTGCGTGCGTCAATTCTAAAACGAGCTGAGCTGTCTGATGTCAACTATCTCATATTTCGATGTGTTTTTAAAGTTTTTATCCGAACACAATATTATATGTCCACTTTGAAATTTTGACTATCAAGATACAACTTCTACAACCCCGTATGTTACATGAATGAAAGGTGTGATACTTTGTCAACCCACTTAACAATACAGTACAATAATTTCCAATGGCTGGGCGCATCTGACCGGAAAATCAGATTCATATTGGCAAAGGGTGCGTCCGCTATTTTATGACGATCGTGGCGAGTAACGCGCTTGAATGGAGCTATCTGAGTGCACCAACACAGACATGTAATAAATACAGAATGCATCGTTTCTATATCAACACCACGCCAATGTTATTGATGTTGTCGCCATTAGATGACGCTGTATGGTCGTCCCAATTCGTAAACGCGAATAGTTGAAAACCAGTCTACGCCGAAGTGAAAGCTGTTTCAACGTGCCCTTGTTATTATGCAGTCGTGACGTAGCAATTCTTGCGAATAAAAACAAGCGGGTTGTTCGCGCAAGTAAGATTGACATTTTGAAGTATTTCACACTCACTGCCCTTGAACCGTGGGTTAGTGGCATATGCGCTCCTGGGGATTCACTGGCTGCGTTTGCCATCCCACGTATATGTGAACCTGCGAAACTCGGCTGTTTTAATTTGAGGTGGTCTCATAAGATTTCTTTGGAGTTTTATTTTTGTGGGGAAAATCAAAGAAAAATTGATTTGGTGTCTGGTCCTAGGAGGACAACCGGCAAACCTCGCGAACGTGATAGAGCACACGTCATCCATTTACCAGTGCATGTAATTCCTAGAAAAGCAGCTCATTGCGCAGTTGCGGGCGGTCGCGTTCTTTGTATAGAAACAGTTTTTTCGGAAATTTAGTGTGAAAAAAGGATAGGAAATTAATCGTGCAGTTGAAAATTACGTGTAATTTCCTTCGTTTGTTGAACAAAAAAAATCCCCAAACGACGAGAGTACCAAGAATTTTTCTTGTACCATTATAACGAATGGTGGCGTTGTCCTTTGGAGCTAACAGAGTTTCTACGTTAACGATGGTTAAAGTATTTTTATCAGAAGTGGAGGGGTCGAGTGGTTAGTGTGCTTTCCCGAGTCGCGGGTTCGATTCCGGGCGACTCCTTCGGTATTTTTCGAGCGAGAGAAATTCCTGCGCACGACTTCTTTCGGAATGGAAAGAAATTGTGATCATACCTAATTCAGACATAGGCTAGGCAAAATTACCAGATATGCCCCTGGGGGCTTTGGGGCTAGAAAGCATGCATGGTAAGCCTAATCAACAAACATTTTAATATTTTTGGAGCGTAAATAAAATAAAAATGACTTTCAACCGATCGATGAGTCGGTCTGTTTTTCTTTTTCATCACCGTTTATTATGCGAAAGGTACAACATAAGCAAATATCACATACATAATTTATTTAATACATCGACATTACATTAAAAAAACTTTCGAAGTACATAAGTGTTAATTGTTTTAATCATGAATGTCGTATTATTTTTATATGAAATACTGCACTTCCATGACCAGCATGATATCAATAAAATAGGAGGCTCAACTAATCTGCATCAGAAATAGAAATTTAAAGCATTGACGATTTCTTGTATAAAAATGCATTTCCAAATACTGTTTCAGTCGATATTGCTGTTACGTAAAAAAAAAAATACAATTTAATTTGAAACTGTACGATGATCTCGTGCTCGATTTAAATGAACTCGTGGATCCAATCCAAGTAGTGATCCACTCGGGTATAGATCCCGGGTATCCCGGGTGCCCCGCACGATCCACTGGATACCACGCCGATCAGTCGGACGATATCGTCGTCGTCCACTACCACAAGAGGGCTTCCCGAGTCGCCCTGAAACATATAAATTCACACAACGTTCATTATTTTTAGATTTTCATCACACTAGATATACATCAGTAAAAGACAACACTTTTATTCCAATGAACTGCAATTTTGTTTTGGTCCTAACGAGGTTTTGAAATTTTCAGCCGGTTAAATTGAAATAAATCATCGTGCGTGCGCATGTGGATTGAACAAAATGACAGGTGTTCCCTAAAGTGTTTGGTGGTGGAATTGTAAAACGAATCATGAATGGAAGGATATGTGTAAATTGGATTGAGTTGTTTAATTTATTAGAGCATCTCGCAATAATGGTGCTACTTTTTTTACTTTGACTTATTTCGTTCATATCCGCCATTCTGATGATTCGTGTTACCTTACACATTCAAGTGCTAAATGTAGTGGTTCGACGCCGAAACGGAAATTGGATTCGCTTCAACGAAATACGTCTTATTTCTTTTGTTTTACCTTGCACACGTCTTCCCCCTCGGTGCCGGCACACAACATATTGTCTTCTATGCCATGTGGGAGATTATTCCGTGCGCCCCTTAGCGACCGGTAGACGTCGTTGCATTCGTCGTTGGGGACCAGATTAAATTCTGCTTCTTGTAATCCTTGCGTCAGGCTTCCTTCTGCCGGGCGGTGTGTTCCGGTTTCCACGAGAAACGATTTTCGACAGAAATACAGGATAACAATAAATTAAAAAAATATGTCCAGGTACTGTAAGCAGACGCCAGGTACTCGAAGGACATTTGGATAATATTTATGGTCGGTGTCATCTTATTCAAAGGACTTATCAATGTACTGGGGGGGTCTCGGTGGTTTCTCGTGATCGCGGATTCGATTCCCGACCGAGGGACCCTACCTAGGTAGCCTTATACTAAGCCTGGGCTAATTACGAGGTCGCCTACTGGGGGGTTAGAGCGAACACGCTGGTGGACCTCCTTAACAAATATCTCAGAGATCAATGTACTGACAATTGTTGAAATGTTTAAGATTTTAATAATAATGTACAAGAAAACATATTTTCCACATCCATGAAGTTTTCATAGTTTTGACTTGACTGAAGGAATTCTGACTATGAGCGTTATCAAATTGAAAAGTGTAACGTCTATAATTACTGTAGCGCTAGCAATGAAATCTTTTGTGACTCACCGTGTTCCTGGGATCCCCATCCGAGGACGGTGGCGTTGACAGTTTCGGCTAGCGTGTCTTCCTGGGGGAACTCGTCGGGGCCCTCTGGCGGAGCTTCGGGTAGGCACACCGGTCTGGTGGTATCCGTGAACTCTCGGAGTCCGTCATCGATCTTGACCACGGCGATGTCGTTGTAGAACACCGGATAGTGATAGTCTGGATGAATCATCACTTGGTCGGTCTCCCACTGCTGCTGGCTCTCTAACGGAAAACCTGGATACGGAGCGATTCCACCGGCGCGGATCGAATATAATTCGGTCGGATCTCTGAGGGTGTGTGGAACAAAAGTTTGGTTAAAGCAGAACTGTGAGTGACAATGTTGTCTGTTCCAATATATTTTTTTTACTAACGGTTGTTTGACAAACAAGCATATTCATCAATTTGTTTCACACATGCTCATTTTGTTAAGGAACAATGAAGGATTGAGAATATGCGGTGTACGGACAAATACAAAAGAGTAACAAGACAAGTACCTGTTAATAAAGCAGTGTGCAGCTGTCAGTATTGTTGACCCGCTTATTAGAGACCCGGCACATAAAAATTGGTCACCGGTTATCCGTTTCACGAAAATTCCAACCTGCACAAAAGTTGAAACGGACCTCAAATTTCAAAACCGAAAACATGACTATAAAAAGTGTAAAAAAAAATGTATAAAGTTGAAAAAGCGGATTCAATAGTATTATACATAAATCTGTATTATACATAAATATAATTGTAGATTAAATGTACTGAATTTAAATGCGTTACATTTTATCTACGATTTATATGGCTTGCATAATAAAACGGGTCTGTGATTTAAATTGCCTGAACTATAATGGGGTTCTTATTGCGGATTAAATACAGCGTAGATTGAATTATAGATGTAATATTTTTAATTGCAGATTATACACCTACGTACTCGTGTAAACGTCTTTTTAAATTGTCTTAATTAAAATGGGGTCGTTCATTTGCAGATTATAAGACTTTTATTTGTGGGTTGCATGATTCGTTTGTTTTGGTTCTGACCATTAAAAAATTCCTTATCTCTTCGTGACCCATCAAGAGACATACCAGAAACGGCCATTTCTCAGATGAAAAGACAGAAGATCCTCTTCCGCCACCTGCTTCGGCAGGTCGGGCGCGTAGCAGAATGTCGGACCCAGCAGTAGATGTTGTGTTGCTTTCGCTTGGGTGTGGTGACGTGGATTCGGTGGTCAAACCGAGATCGCTGGTTGACTCGGACCCCACTTCGGTAGTTGACCCGAGACCGGGCTTAGTGGTTGACTCGGACCCCACTTCGGTGGTTGACCCGAGACCGGGCTTGGTGGTTGACTCGAGGCCGGGATTGCTGGTTGACCCGAGGCCAGGTTCGGCGGTGGACCCGAGGCCTTGTTCGGAGGTGGATCCGGGACTTTGTTCAGTGGTTGATCCGAAACTGCTAGTTGACAAAAGACCGAGTTCTGTGGTCGACCCTAGGCCAGGTTCTGATGTCGATCCGAACCCTAGTTTAGTGGTGACGACACTCTGTTGTTTCACGTCTCTCTTGTGACGTTTGGCGCATTCTGTAAGCATTTCAAACCAAGGCTCGATTGTGAATCTTAAAGTTGTTTTCTGTTACTTTTGTAAGTTTCGTTGATCTTTTATTTTATTTTTTTTATTATCTCGAAATGAATTGCAACTTAGTTGAATTCAACCTGGCCGATTCTTATTATGTCGCTTACAGACGAAACTGCAAGCGTGCAGTTCAAACTGTACATCAGGGGATTGGCTGATTTTGTGACGTTTGAATTATGCAGCCAATCACATGGCTTTGCAGTTTGAACTGTAGTTTGGTCCAAAAAATACTGCAAAATCTGATTTGGGACGGAATAACGATAATCCGTGATAATTCTATGACATTTATCTACGGCAAACTTATTATTTTGAAAGGCCAATTTATAATCTCAATCTATCGTAAAATAGCTCTCGACTGAATCACATTTTTATTACAGAGCTCTGTATCCAATTGTTTCGGTTATGCACTTACGTGAATTCATCGATTTTGTGTTTGGTTCGCGAAATCTGACTTTGCGCACCGACTCCGGTGTGGTGGTGTTCTCCACCGGGCAGCAAATCCACTCGACCTCGCCGTCCACCTTGCACGGAACTGCCGCGGGGTGGCGCTGGCGACCTCCAGGGCGTTCGACGGAGGTGCAACTGGCGGCGGTGACGCACTTGGACTCGGCGCCACACTCGCGGGTGGGCCTCGGCGTGACGGGTGGACTCGGAGGGGCCGGCAGCGAGTTGGGCGCGTTGGCCAGCCGCGTCTTCAATAGGACCCTCAGCAGTAGGGTGCCTGGCGACGGGAGCTCGTAGGACGGACGCGACTCCATCAGCACTAGCTCCGGGATGGGCGAATCGTCGTCGAAGTGCGGTAGGCGGCGGTCGTACTCCTGGCCGGCGTGATCAGGGAGGTCGTCGGGATATTCTGATATTTTTTTTCCGGTTATCGATAAAACATTTGATTCATGGATTAAACCCGTTTGTAATGAACGGGAGATTTTGGAAGCAGTGAAACCCACAGTGGTGTAACTTAATTTTTTTTAATTAAAAAAAAAGTTATTTGCAAAAATGCAATCTTCGAATTTGAAACTTTCGAAAGAAAATGTCACCTTACAAACTTTTGTATATATAGTAAAAACATTTTTGTTTCTCAATTCGAGAAAAACCCGAGTTGCACGATCATAAGATTCAACTCTTCATATATCAGAGAATTGAATAATGCATATAAAAATATTACATTCGAACATATTTCAAAAATTTGAAAAGGCAATTTAAAAATAATTTTTAAACAAAATTACTACGAATCATATTTGCTCACTGAATTTGAGTAAAATTATTTTGAACACATTACCTCGAAGTTGTTTTGCAGTGAATTATGGATTAATTACGAATCACACGAATAATCGAATGCTAGTCAATCGAATCCCGGTACCTACCAGATCTACCATTTTTTTTCTAGCTCGAAGTCTGACAGGCTTTAGCCTCTTTTGACAACAATTCTAACATCTCTAAAACAGAAGGCAATTAATTCTTACCGTAGAAAGTGTATCTGTATCTGTCAGAATAGGCCGTCGCGTAGCACAATGTCCGCGTTGACAGTAGCACTACCACCAGTGCTAAACAAGTTGACGCCATTGAAATGTTATTCAAATTTTACTGTGTTCCAATTATTATTTACCGACTACGACGATCGCAAAATATGGAATAAAATATTCTTAACACTGTTCGATTCAACCGCTTTTGTAACAATACACAATTTCTCTGTTGACTTTCAGGATATCACGAAATTGCGTGGGAACCTTGACTTTTTTGTCCAGAATTATTTTTTGTTAGTCTCTAGGTTAGAAAGAAATACGTGACTGAAATATTATCCTATTCTTCTAATCGCCTTCACTTTCTTAATCACCGCCTACAGGGCAACCAAGGGATTTCTCTTTTGTAATGGCAATGTCGTGTCCACTAGGCGTTATTATTGAAACCCGGTGTACAGGTAAGAGTGTTCTGTCGAACGTAATGCTTTTCCATTTTAGATGCATGGTGCGTTGGGAAATTATAGATTTGCCGGCGCCGCTCTCGCCATCCCGTCTTATAAATACGATACCCATAATTAAGTATTGTTGCTTGAAGGCCGACGTTTCTAAAATTAAGAATACTAGGAATGAATGTGTTCATCACTCGCTTTGACGATTGGTTACGAAGTTTGTAAACGCTGCTGGATTCGCGGAAATTCATATAACGGGTTTCTTCGGGCAACCAGACCGGATATTTTCCCGCTCATTAGTTTAAGCGATTTATAATTTTTTTGTGCTAGCCTCAAAGACTGCCCTCAAAGACCGACCTGGTAATTTTGCTTAGCCCAGGTCACTTTTTGGCGCGTCACGCGTTCACCTGCACAAAGATCAAAGTCTAACCTTACTAAAAAAATATAAGTTGCTGTAAAATTATTATCTCTCGAACGAATACATCGGTCTGTCCCGAAGTTCATGTTTCTCGATTGAATGCATATTTGTTCATAAAAATATAAATACTTTTATTTGAATAATACCCAACACATTCATTCATAAAAATATAAATAGTTTTATTTGAATAATACCCAACACATTCATTCATAGATGTCAAGTCTGACCTGTTCTTTATGACTGCTGAAGGCCGAACCTCACATATGTATTGCTTGTGTTTCCCATTTGTACTTGAAATTAATAAGAGGTGGGAGACAGAGGTTATGCAAACTATGGGACGTAGCTCAAAATTAACAATTATAACGAGTTTTCTGCAAACTGTCATTGTCCATGAGCCCGAACAAAAAGAGAAAAAAAAGATGGCATCATTAGTTGGAGGAATGGTTCGGAGTTTCGAGGTGATCCAGTATCCACTCCATGTATCGGTCCACTCGCGTGTAGATGCCAGGTACCCCGATAGTTCCGCAGCCAAATCCACTGGATACAATTCCCACAATCCTCGGCAGAAAATTGTCATCGACGCTGATTAGTGGACCACCAGAATCACCCTGAATATATTCGCAAAAAGAAAAGTCGAAAATTTTATTCAGTTCACAGGATGACACATCTGGTGCGTCATGCGTCAATGCCATGGAAGCGCAGGAAATCCCCACAGAAAATATTCAGACTCTAGATTAACATTCGTTTGGCATTTCAACGTCATTGCCAAAAACTTTCTTTGAAATGACACAGGACAAATACACTCAGTACACTTAATTGTTTACCATTTACCATTTGCACTTAACTTTTGCAATCAGAACCCTTTTTCCTTCGGCTCTATCTGTTTGGATAGTTATTTATTATATATATTATGTTTGGTAAGAGTATCATTGCTCTCACCACAATTGCTTTTCTGGGGCGGTTTTTATTTTATCTTTGATTTGTTTAAAAAAAAAAAATCAAATAACATAAATTTTCTTTTTGAATTCATGTTATGTGTCCCAAGAGATTCATCCATACGAATTTGATGGTCAGTGGCAATCCGATTTTGTATCGATCACTATAAATCCGATTTTAGGACTATCGATATACCTGTATAGATTAGCGTATACCTGACAAGCGTCTTTCTGTTCCTCAGTGTTGCCCGCACAGATTATAGTCTCGTCAAATCCATGTTGAAAATTATTCTTGAATGTAGGAAGCCTGACGTAGACGGTGTTGCAAGGTTTGTTTTCTACAACAGGAACTTCAGTTTCTTGGAGCGATGGATTCAGCGCACCGCCTGAAAATCATGTATCCAATTGAATAAAAAAGAAGTGACATCTACAAAAATAACCCAATTCAAATTCAAAATATGAGAACATTTGTGAAGTGGAACAAAATTTAGCATACATTTTGGAATGACGTGCTCTCGAGCACGTGGTACTCCGTGACGCCAACATTCGAATTCTTGAGGTTCAAAAAATGGCGCTCGCAATTCAAGAGCAAAACGCGATACTTGGCTGTATTAAAAAAGTAGTCGATTCAAAATTGCTAAGAGCAATTTTGAAAATGTTAAAATTTAGCAGAAGCTAATGACATTTTACAAGCACATGACTATTGCAGTTTTTGTTTTAAAGACTTTGTCTTTTGACTGAGAAATTGCATGCACGGAGACGATTTCGGGATTGATGCATCGATACCAGCTTGTCCCAAGCTTCCAAAAAAATGTAACTGGCCTAAGTAACGAACCTTTATTTGATAACATTTCTGACTTGTTTCATTATGATTTGGACCATAAACAATGCAATTTGAAAACTCTTTGCAATGTCTGCTAATTGAATTGTGGTAGATCTTGGCTTAACACAAATAGCTGAATAACAGATCGTCAATCGTAGTTCTTACCATAACTGGAAGTTCCCCAGCCCAAGATTATGAGTCGTGTGTTTCGGTAGTCGTTATTCCGGTCCTCGACGTCCGGCAGGCAGATGGGACGAAATTCGGGACTGTATTGCATGTGTTCGGCTCCCCCCAGCTTGACCAGGGCGATGTCGTTGTAGAGTGACGGCAATTGGAAGTGCGGATGGACGAGAACCTGCTGCGCGTGGAAGGTCTGAGCGCTTTGGTCCTCCTCCAGGGCCAGGCTGCCGAACCGGACCGAGTAGTAACGGACAGAATTGTCGCTGTGTACGAAGAATTGCGACAATCTTATAATAAACGAAGATTACGTATACTTGTATATATGTATCATATAATATCGCCAAATTAACAGATCAAATGAATGACAGGGTTTCAAGATTGCATTCAGTTTCTCCATTTGCAATTAAAAAACCCATATATTACCTGTTAATGAAGCAGTGGGCAGCTGTCAAAATTATATCTTTCGAAATTAGTGATCCACCGCAAAGAAAGACTCTCATCTCTCCGTTGTTGATGATTTCGAAAATTCCCGCCTGGAAAAGAAACATGGTCACCGCATGTACTCTGCAACAACAGCACCCATTTAACTGAAATTACCTCGGTTTATACGGGTTTGCCAACTTTCAGGGGGCAGCAATTTTAAGGGCAGCATTTTGTATGCACAACCTAAGCCTAACCTAAGTTGCTAACGTTTAGGGGCAGCATTTTGTGTGATAACAAACCAAACTTAAGCGTAACCTATTCTAAGGCATTATTTTGTATGCCTAAGCTAAAGTAACCTAAGCTGCTAACTTTCCGGAGCAACAAGTTTGCATGATTAACCTAAGTTAAGCCTAACTTAAAATTAAACCTAAGTAAGATAAACTAAGTGAAAATTTAAAATATAAAATGGTAGAAAGGGGGGGGGGGAATTTTTCAAAATTCACAAGACGTTTTTTCTTTCACATATTTGTTCATTTTAACTTTATTTAAAATTTGTTAATGCTTATGAAAACGAAACTCGATTGATTGTTTAAAATGTGTGAAGATCTATATTTTAAATTGAATAGTGATTTTAGGTGGATTCATTAAAATCCAATATTTAGCATTTAGAACAGGGCGATCCAACCTACCATGAAAGGCCAAGTATCAACTCGTTCAACCGAAACACCACCAACTGCAAATTGAGGAACGTTTTGTAAGTCAGTGAGTAGGTTGCCGATTGGAGTCGATACATTGATGGCGTAAATTGCCGTTTCGTTACCGGAAGCGATAGTGAAGTTAGAATTGTTGAAATCGAGGTCCGTAGTATTCGAAGAGTCATCAACGCCGTATCGATAGCCGTTGCTATCTGAAACTGTCGGCTGAGCGACGTCGCCACTGCTGATGGCATTTCCATTTTCTTCCACCATTCGGTCAATCGTTGGAGTTCCGTTGTTGACATCCGTTGTCCGGTAAATGTCACTGGCTGTCGAGTAGTTTTCCTCGACGGTGCCGACATTGTAACTGTTGTTGGGCACATTGATGTCAGCGGGTGCACTTCTGCTGAATCTTCTAAGCGGTCTCATCCACCTTGCACATTCTGAATCATGCAGGAATTATATTGATGAGCGCACATGGACAAATCCATGTACGCAATTGAAATAAAGAAGAAAACAATTTAAATATGGACAAAATAAATAAGAGCGTCTTGTAGAAAGCGATGAAATATTGTAGAAAAAGAGATTAAATAAGCCAGAAGAAATATGGGTTCTCAGAATTCGATAGGGGTATTGTTACCTTAATTATCCCAAAATTACATAATAAGCTATTTTCGGTCGACTTATTAAAAATACAAGAAGGGTACCCGGCTTTGCCTGGGTTTACAGTAACCACCAATGAAATAAAAAATTAATTGTTTAAATTTACC
>JAQGBY010000791.1:0-36870 GCA_034698785.1 Mycogona germanica
AATTTTGAGGGTCGCCAAGTGAATAAAAACCACTTACAACCCATAGTCGATTCAGATTGCGTCCATTCAATCTCTCCTTGTTTCTAACTAATTCATTGCAGTTTTTATGATCTGGATTTGAGTTGAACTTGTTTTTCAATAGACGCACGTACATTTTTAATGTTCAAATTTAAATCAGTCTTTCTATGTGAATGGTTAGGCAAAACGTTGGCGTTAGATCCAATATTCATCGCAAATTAAGAACGTGCTTCAGGATTATCCCAAATGATTAAATGTACATTTGAAAATATGAACTCACTACTAATGTTTTCCGGCAGATTGGATGCAACTGCTTTGCTTTTTCATGTTTCTCGCACTTTTATGGAAATCAGTGATTTTTAAATTTGTTTAAAATCAAATATGTTTATTATGTATTTGTTTAAATGCATACAATAATAGTAAAATGATTAAAAAATATATCGCACATTACGAATAAATACGATTTGCAAACTGAATGGAACGTTCGATTTTTATTGATATACACTGACTGCTCACTTTATTTGGTATATCACCTCTTTTGGGAATCTGCTGACCCGTGGCCGGTTTTTATTTCATGTGACCTCGTTGCGCAGTATAAAAAGGATGAGTCAGCATTATTAGCTGCTAAAAATCTACCATTTAACCATCAACATGGGGAAACAGCATGATTTGAGTAACTTTTGAACGTGGCTAATAGTGAACACTGTATATTGCGCCCCTTTTGTCATGCACATTCTTGATCTTTGTTTCCAAGTAATGAGTGTCTTTGATGCAAAAAAAAATAGAAACTGTATAACAAAATGGAGTTAAATATTTTATTTACACAAAACTACGCATAATGACCTATCTTACAAGTACAATGTATCACAAAATCAAGCTTAATATTCATATCTGCAAATGTCCTACTGTAAATCGATAATTACCTATATAACTGGTTTTCGAGCAATTATAAAATTGTGTAATGAGTTAGCCTAAAAAATGTTACGGGATTCCGCGAGTCTTAATTTAAATCGATTTATGAAAGAAACTATATTTTATAAGTATTCCTCAAAGATGTTTCTTCTAGTTCATGAAGTGGAATTGATAATTCAAATGCTTACTTTCACTCAAGTGGAAAAAATATAAATTTTATATATCAAGCAAAACGGGCTTCTTTTCTTTAGCACATTTGATAACTGACTCCATCATTTTAATGAATCCAGTGTCTTTGGGCTTTTCCAGACCTCTCAGTAACCTATTCTTCATGACCGCAACAAACTCCTTATTGCTCAACTGCCCATCCACTGAAACAATTCAAAACGTTTCGAAACGATATCAGGTCACAGTTGAAACACTTACTCTGCTGAGACCCAGGTTTCACATTTATGAACTAAAAAACTATTAAATAATCTGTAATAGTCCTTTTTCATGGTTCAACTAATGTTTTAACTAAAAAAACTGAATTTTAGAATTCTGATCTTACTATTGTCGTCGAAGAGAGTGAATACTACGTTCAAGACGTGGTCGTCCAGTTCCACGTTGGCAACAGTCTTGGCAACGTGCTTCAATGTAGCTTAACATAAACACAAATGAAGTCACGTTAACTCTTTCAGACTCACTGGATGACGCGTATCTGTAAAGTTATATCTACCTGGATCGATAGAAGCCCCGGCAATATGGTAGAACGTCAAGGCAGTGTCGACATCGTTAATATTATTTAGGAAGTGGAAAAACTTCAGGTAGTCCATTTTTGTAACACCCTGTGAATTGCAATCAGAAATTTCTTACATATATAGTATTGTTGAAACTAGTGCAAGTTTCTTTTATCGCAAGTCACTAGTGTATTTTCTGTATCCCTCTTGGTGCTTAGGCGTTATGCGAGGAGCACATTATCACCAGTACCCCGGGATCGAATAATAAGAGCCCGCGCTGGGAATCGAACCCGGGCCGCCGACCCAGTCAGTCGCAATACCGATTAGGCTACGACGAGCCGTACGAGTCGCAGCCCTGTCGCTGAGAAAATTGATTCATCAAAAATGGTTCAGGGTGCAAAAGTTGAGTGAGCACAAAAAATGTCAATGCTCTGGGGATTTCTTACTTGGGGTGATTCCTTGAATGCTTTCTTTACTCGCTTCAGCATCTTGGCTTTTCTTTTGGGGCTTAAACCGGCGTACGCCAAAAGTAATTCCGCAAAGTCAGCCTCGCTAATTTTTCCATTATCGTCTGGCCCTTTTCTCAAAAACTAGAATGACAATAAATTGAATGGAAGCGTAGCAATTATAATTTGTTTATATGTAACGGTTATAGTATACAGTAAATTCCAAAATACAATATCGTAACCCAATCGAGCAATCACATAAGTTTACCTCAAGACCCAGGATTTCGCTTTGCAACTGCTGTTGAAATTCCAAGAACTTTTCAATCGTTAATTTGAGTTCCAAATTTCCTCCGAAAAAGTACATGCTCAGAGCGCTGTTGACGCCCATGAAAATATTTCCAGTATTGATGTGGTCTCTGTGACGGTTGCCAACACTGGTCTGGCTTCGCAGAAGCGTCTGGACCTGTTGATAAAGAACGCAAAATGGTATGTTGATAAAGAGCGCAAAATGGTAAGAATAACGTTCCAGTCAGCTCCGATATGTTAAACCAGTTTTAGTCTATACCTGTTCAAATTCTTCGTGGTCGACGTCTCCGTCCCCATTTAAATCAAACATCTGAAATGCAATCTCAAAATGCCTTCTGGAGGCTAGAAAGCACCAAGAAAAAACAAAGATTTTAAAACGCCAAAAAATTTACTACCGAAAAAAAATTGTTCAATGGCGGTCGGTCCTTCAGAATTTCTTCTACTCAATTAAGAAATTATAATTTTGCAAAATAATTATTTTACACAAAAGCGCAAATAGAAAATAGGTTTCTTTTATAATTCAGAAACGTCTTGTCAGAAGTGTTGTAACTTACTGGACAAGACTGTCAGGAGAAAGATGTAATCGGAAAATGAGATGAGGCCCCGACTTCCAAGCGTATAGAAAATGCTGTCATGATCCAAGCTTGTCTGAACCGACATGCCATCTGTCTGATTGTAAAATAGTAACAAGAATATGATCGTGTTGTATAACTAGCACAATAGTCCACGCTAGTTAATTGAATAGGTTTAAAAATGAGTTGAATTAAATGTAAAAGTAACACAGGGGTGATCGTAATAAAGAAGTTGTGAAAACTAGGAAGCAGATAAATGGACAAACGAGTCACCAAACTATATGAAACAAATCCTACCCATGTATGAATGAAAGGTGATATAAATTACTTAAGAGAAGCCAAAACCAAAGCTGTTTTATAACTATTGTTTGCGTCACAAGTTGTGCTCATATGTATAGAAAACTATAGGTTAGTTTATCAACATTTTCATTGTTGCAAACAATCAAATAATAATTCATATTAGGCAAAGCTAATGTTGATTGGTACTAGAATTAATTGAACTATATGCCAGGTCTTCGTTATCAAAATGTCAAGCCTTTATTTTCCATATCTACACATAAGCGAGTAATAGTAGAAAAAAAGAGTATAGACTAAGCGAATACAGTACAAAGGATTACGAGAGCGCAGAGAAGCAAAGCAACGATAATGAGTCAAAAAACGTAAGCTTGGAAAACGTTTCAAAGATAATTAAAGGTCATGCAAAAAATAGTAGAGTAGCAGTAAGAAAATAGGGGAAATGAGTTTCCAGCTTAGAATTATCAAAATTATTTACCATTATCGTACTCTGCAATAGAAAAAGGACAGAGTTAGAAATCTTTAGAAATATGCTTTGCACAGTAGCAGAAGAGTTGGGGGGCGGGGCACTGCCACAGAGAAAAGCATATAATATATATTATATGAATAACAGTTATGGCGATACTGAAGCAACACTTGTTTTGAAATATTGAGACACATCGACGACACATTTGATAGCAGAACTGGCGTTCATGCTTTGGAAAACCTAGACTTCTCTTGTTTCGATTCCGACAAACAAGTATTGTACATGTAATAGGATGCATTGTATTATTTAAGTGCATGTTGTACAGTGATAAATGGTATTTGCATCATGAATTATTCAAGTTCTGATAGGCCTCTGCTTACTTTAGGATCAAAGCGTTTGAACTGGTCCAGCCCTAGACCTGCAAAAACAAATAGGTGGAAAGTTTTACTTAAAAAACGGGTAGCACGTTCGAAGAAAAAAACCGTATAAATATTTTAATTGGTATTTTGATTGACATGCATACTTCCTCATCTTTCTATCTCATTTGCAAAATGGATGCGCTCAAGTCGATCTATGCAAATTTTCAAATTTGTAGTAATGAAGATGTAACTAACAAGAGCAAAAATAACAATAATTCTATTTTGGCCGCCTACCTTCGGGTTGCTTCACACCAGGTGTAATTGACCTCAGGAAGTCCTCCGGAGTCATAAATATCTCTGATTCGCCTCTTTCGTCATAAACCCGAAGTGTGGCAAAATAGCGGAAGACCTTGTCAGGCGTTGAATACGTCCGAATTCGATTTTCGTATTCAATTATCTGCATTATTGAAATTTTCATTTAACAATGTAAAATTTAATAGTTTGGAAAGAAAATGCCCAATCAGAACTCTGAGTATATTAATTTTTTAACAGAGAGTTTAAGAATATTCCAAATTTATGTTGACAATAACTTTCGTACGCTGTCAAAAAAAACTGTTCAATGGTTCAATATCGATTTTTAAAAAATAATTTCAGCTTCTTTTCTCATTCTTCGTTAAACACACCAATAAATGGTAAGAAAGTTAACCGTCAGATTATTAACTGGGCAACTAAAAAAGACAACATAAATAATTAATTATGCACCTTTCTTTCTCTAAATCCAACTTTATCTTTCTTTTTTTTCTTTTTCTTCTCTTCGGTTTTCTTCTCCTCTTCCAGACTAGCTGCCGACTCGCTTGGCACACTCTTATCTTCCACCTTGCCGATGGTACTGGCCGCTTCCACGTTGAAATACAGTTTCATACGTTGCCATATTTCACTTTCATCAATCCATCCGCCAATCCTGAAATTACAATAATTTTTTTTAATGAATAAATTTGTTGTTCGAAGGCAAAATACAAACAAAATGTACCACAATAAGAGCCATAATACTAGAAAGGATGAACATAATTTAATAAATACATATTTGCATATAATTAAAACGTATGCGTAATTACGATAACTCAACTGTTTGTAATCGAGGAGGCCGAAAGATATGGATGCACATAAGAATATAGCCATGGATTTGGTCAGCCCACCCGGCGGCCTTGGTCGCTGATGGCCAAAGTCATTGAAGAATCTTCGCTGGAACTGATTGCAGGTGTTATGGTTGCAGGAGTGATGAGCCAACGGTGTCGTTCGAAGTGCTGTTATGACCAGAGGTCCACTGTATCTGGACTTGGAAAAGACGATTCGGGACAGGTGCAACATTCTGAATCCTCTCTGAGGAACCTGCAATTGCTAAAAATACAAGAAATTACATTAGTATTGTGATTCAAAAATGCAGAATATTTTTGTTGTAGTGCTTGCTGTTTGTTGTAATGATGTTGTAGTGGTTGGCTCACACCACACAGATTTATGTTGGACTTTCTATACTTAGATCAAGTTTTGACCACAGTAATCAATATCGCATAGCAACTGATAGCACTGGGACATCGATAATCTTGATTCGAAACACTGTACAGTTACATGAGTGCGGTAATACGACTACATCCCCAGAAAACCATTTAACATATGCGAGAAAAACTAAACATTGTTGAGATCAATTTTGTCTTTCGCAGTAAAGGAAATAATGAAAGCTGAAGAACAATTCCAACCACAAGACACCTGTTTACATAATTTTTATCATTAGACTTACAATCAGTTTGTTATTTGTGGATCAAGCGTAGTTCCTCTACTGCAGTGACCTACATGTCAAAACGATTTGTAATGTTAATATAATAGCCATTTCATTTGAGACTCCTATTTTGTGCTTCATAAATCGACAAGAAAATTAATTATTATACTAGCTGTTCATTACCTATCTCCAAATTTCCATACTTATCGATATTTACAACCAACCCCAACAGAGATCACCTTAGGTCTACAGCTGCAGCCCAGATACCACGTTTATACCAGAAACCTCGCATTTCTTTGACTTGGTGAGGCGCGTTAATATTTAGCTTTCCTAACTAAGTACACACTGTTTTGCGGCATTCTCAATGATTTAACGGAACCACCTACCAACGACAACATATGTGTATGGTTTATTTTCTCAGATGTTCGAATAACTTCGAGAATGGGTGCGTTGTATTATTATATTTATTCCCTGCTAGAACCGCAAATAAATTGCACTGAATAGAGGATCGTCATCTAGCGGATCAATATGAATGGAAGACGCGACTGATCTCGAAAAGCTTGTACCTGAAGGCAAGCATCTTGTAGGGGGCGACATCGCCCATAGAGGGCAGGCACGGCCATCAGTTTCGTATCATTTTTGGTCGCAGTATTTTCACACACACACAGTTCATAATTTTTGTTGTAATGAAACTAGCAAACAGGAGATTTAGAAAAGTGGAACCCTTCTCGAACTCAAGATGTGTGAAACTAGTCCATTGGGCATAATTTTAGTGCAGAACGGCAGCAAGGGAGACAAGCTGCTGTTCCGTTTTCCTTTTGAGACCAACGCAGGCCCCGACGAATCTCCAGTGGGTAAGTTTCAATGTCAATCGAGATTCGGAGTGCGCTTACTCACTTTGATTCACACCAATTTGTTACAAGTGTCAGCACATCTAAAAGCTGATCGCACCCCAGATTTTCGATTGTAATCGATGCACAAGACTATAAGATGGTTTAATTTATTATGTCCAACTTGTTTATGTCATGTGGAAAAGGATCAACAACCAATCTTTTCTGAAACTTTTGCTATTGGTTTTGTTAACATGCACATTTAAATTTCTTGTCTCAGGTAAGCGACACAATCCATACGCTCTGCCCAACAAGGAGGAAACCAACGTTGCTAGGTGAGCGGGCAAAGTATAAAGTTCACAAAATAGTTCGTGAAACAAACTAACAAAAAAAAAATGAATTGTTTGTTCAGTGGTGTTGGAAGAAATTCGGAAAACATGTCGGAATTTGTCAACAATATCTGGGTACGTGATCAAAACTCAAATTCGCTTTTATATTCGTATACAATTAGTTGGCCATAAAATATTTTTCTTTGATTAGATCGAGTCCAGTTTCCAATATCGACAACGGTCAGCTATTCGGTTTTCCCGACAAGGTCCTGTCCAATTTGTTCGCCGTGAAAACGCAGTTATGCGGCAACAAGTTGGAGTTGAAGGTGAACGACGTCCGGTTCGTCGGTCACCCTACTCTGCTGGCGTGCCCGAATCAATTGGCGCCCAAATGGCCATCATCCAGCCTCATTCAATTCAATATTGTTTTCGCCTTGCGGGTGAGCAACCAGGTATCACGTCAGGACATCGCGGACAGTTCATCACTCGACAGTACATAGTCGCGACACTATACCTTAGTTGCACATTGACCTGCTTGACATTGGTTAAGCACATTTGAGATTTGCTCCAGTTTTTCCCAGCAGAGCCGTCTGTCCATGTCTCGTTCAAAAAAAAATTGTTAAGGGGGTTCACCGTTGATTAAACATCTTAACCCCCCCCCATTTATCGTAGTCGCACGTCAAGCATACTTGTTCTATGCCTGCTTGAGCAGGGTGCGTTTATACACTGAACACAATCAGCACCACAGTGCAGGATAATTCTGCTCTTTCTCGAATGGAAATTTCCCCAACTAAAATGTGCTCAAAGAACCATCCATAACGTAAAGAGGGTTTTTTCCGATGAGTTTGAACGATTCAACGGCAGATCGACAGACTGGTAAAATCTTGAATAAATCTCAATTATGCTTAACGATTTCGAATGTGCTGAAGAGGTTGCGTTGTACTTTTAAGAGCATGTGATTTTAATTTGAGGAAAGCGCCTGCGATCTCAAATCACGCTTTCCCAAAATTTGAATGACAATTGAGATCTCGCAAAGGCAAGCAGGTCAATGTGTAACTAGGGAATTATCGCGCGGTCCATCATTAAATTGTCTACGATGAACGGGCCCGCGATGATTCGTTACCTTATTATGCAAGCGTTTTTCTTGTTAGCAATGCAAGTTAAAGGCCGATACGAGAGACCAGCAGCTGAGCTCGTCATGCTTTTTCGTTTCTTTGTAGAGCCAAGAATTGTCATGAATGCAATTAGGAACTGATAAAAAAAATTAAAACACAAATCAAGGAGCGTACTTAGTAGTTAATAAATGTTTTTTGAGAAGGTTTACCACCTTACTAGACTCATAGCACGCTGTCGCTAACCACTAGGCCGCTCGACACCTCTCACCTCTTGCATTGACGTTAAGCATGGTTCGGCAGGACAACCAGTTTTTTTCCAATCAACTGTATTCAACCGCACTACAGGCGTTCTGTATCCCTCATGGTGCTTAAACACTATGGGAGGGGCACATCCAGTAACCCGGGATCAACCCGGGACCGCCGAGCTACAGTCAGTCGCAATACCGACTGGGCTACGACGAGTCTTACAACGAGTTATTTGTGTCATTGTCCTTCACCTGTAATGTCTGATGAAATTATGGTCCATCATTTATTTTCCTGCCTGTAGTAGCCATCACTCGATTCATATGCCTTATTGTTATTTATTTTCCTTTTTACCATTTTAAAGCCCTGTGTAACTGAATGTTTGCCTGAAATCTAGTAACACATGTACAATGATTGTACGCTAAACTGGTTAAAGTAATGGAAGTAATTATTTTGGTTGTTATGGTGACAAGATTATTTTTGTTATTTCCAGGCCACGGTCAGCCATTCAGTGGTCAATTGTTATCATGATTTGAGTCGACGATTGGGAGCCGCACTGAGGCACGAGGAGCGTCGATGGGGTTACCTGAGCAAGGAGGCTAAGATCATGTTGGCTGCCCATGACGAAGTGGCGAGTAACCCGGAAAGTAAGTGCAAAGACAAAAGACTAATTTTCTTTTTTATTCTGCCTGGTAGAAGAATACGTACAAGAATTCGGTTACGAACAATGTGCCTCTCACATAGTGCCTAAGCACTGAGAGGGGTACAGAATCTTCCTGTTGTGATATACACTTCAGTGAATAAAAAGAATTTAAAAAAAAAGTCAGTATGCTCCCTGTGATCGAGGTTGCTTTTGAGCGACAGGGTTGGATGCAGAATGAGTTTCCAGGACCTATTTTTTAATTAGCGATAATTATTCTTGTTTAGAAAAAAACTCGTCCCCATTTCAACTGATTTTGCCAAAATGCCAGCTGGCCCGGGAACTGAGGGCCGTTTATGATAGGTATGACATATGGCTTGTTGAGGTTTGACAGTTTTGAATTCAATATTATTCAATTGGCTTGATTGGACAAGATTTGGTAATTTATTCCTCTCCGGTTGTCTCCAGCTTATGTGCTACCGGGACTGTACACATGTTAATCAATAATTGGGTCGAAGTTAGCTTCTGCTTGCCACAATGGGTTCATAGTGTCCATAACAAGAGCCTTGTAATTGAGGTGAGTCTTTTAGATAAACAAGTCTGTGCATGTGCTTGAATTCAATGAGAGAATTTTTATTAGTTTCACTTGGAATGAAGATGCAGAGGGAGATATTTTAATGAATTTTCGTGTTTTATTTTTATCTTGTTACAGCCTGAAGCGCTTGATCTGTGCTTCAAGTCTTTACGGTAAGTGTCATTCTGTTGCATAAAGGACTTGAGTCTAGGATGCATTAAAGTTCACGAGATGATCCATTTTTAATTTAACACTATCTAGTCCTTATCATGGAGTCTTGCTTTTGGTCGACGAGACCGAATTGCTGAAATCGCTGACAATAGATTCATCACCAACGCTCGTCAGGCTCATTCACATGATCAACCCGCTACGTTGTCTGCAGCAGTTGGCGTCCGACGTAGATCTACCTCTTCACCAAGTAATTATTATTTAATTCTGTCTTCGAAACTTGTCCGTGACAAGGATTTGATCAAATGTACTAGTTCAAGCATCTACCTCGGATATAAGGGCATGAAATCCAACATCATCTGTACTCTGCCTACTGCCTAGAATCTTTATCTTCTCCATATCCTCTTGTCAAGCCTTTTATTCTAGAAGACATTGGTGTTTGCCAGATTTTAAAATGGCAAATAAATGTGGTTAACCTGAACTTGCTTTTTCAGGTGATTGTTTTGGTCAGGCACCTCGTATATTGGGCAAAGGCCACCATCATCTATCCACTATGCGAGACGAACATTTATATTCTGTCACCCCATGCATCAACGCAAATGTGAGAGCCACGGTTTCATGGTTTGAACCTGTACCTTTCAGACAGTTAGTTTTGGTTTAGATGAAATGAGTCAATTAATATTGCGAGAATTACCGCTTTCCAGAAATTCAAGTTTGGTCGACCAATTCACCGATCGTTTCGGGTCCATCTCTCTTTTGGCCGCCATGTCCGAATTTTCGTTTCCCACTTCGATAAATCAAAATTCTATGAATTTGAGTCAACGACAGGTTAGTGGGATCGTTTTCTTGATAATTTGGTAAAATAAGTAACGATTTATTTTAAGTTTATTTGAAGGGGGAAAGCCAGAGTTGGGTAAATCGTTTTTTCTTGAATTGTGTGAAAAGAGGTATAGTACGGTTCCGTTGACCTTTTCAACTTTTGCTGCCCTCTTGTCTGTCCTATACAAATGTGGCTTGCGACATTTTCTTTTCGACTTACCCATGCCAAGATTGCATTTTTTCACGAAAATGGGGGTAGGGAGAGGTAAATTGTCTAACACCACTCTCTGCCTTTCACTCATTAATTTAGGACGTCACGCTTCCCTATTGTTACGTGATTTTTACGTGAATCACTACAATATTGTTTTAATCTGTGCCACTCTGTAACCGTATACTCGAGTAATTTGGTTAACTCTTGTTAAACTTGGCCAGTGACGCACATGGACACGTCTGTTACTTGCTCCATCTAGTCTTCTAGAGTTTTGGTGGTTCAAGTGTGTGATAGATTGATATTTAATTGAGTGGAAATTGTTGCCAAATGTTTTCCGATAGAAAAACATGCACGGTTCATTTTGTATTTGTCTTTTCAAGGTGCAGCGGGTACAGATGATAGTTTGGATGTTGCAGCACCGCCTGTTAATGCAACTGCACACGTACGTATACCTGGTGCCACCGCCCGACGACAAACACTACTTGCACAGAACCGCTGCCAACAACAGGATCAAAAGAACCGTGTCTCTCATGATCGACAACATCGGCAACCATGACTCGGGTGAGTCGAGAGCCACTCTTTCCTCACTTGAAATTGTGTCTCATTTCGTGGCATAACTAATTATTTTTGATGGCAAGATGCCTAAAGTTATATATTATATGTGTTCCCTTGGTTTTTTCCATGGGTAACTCTTCTTTGTGACGTTAATCTTCAATCAATATTTTCAGTCACAAGTGATGAATTCAGTACTAGTCCAATAAACACAAGAAGCCGGGGATCGCTGCTCTCTGATGAGCTCTGTACCTCAAAACATTTCCACGACTATCTGCCAGATGAGCTGAGCCCTGCCGAAAAGGAGAACATCATGACTATTCATGCGGCAACTAATGCGGACGATTTGCGCCTGTTTGGAAGGTAACATTGCAAAGTTATAAGGAAAGATCAATATGCTGTAAATTTAAATTTTACTCATTTTTTATTATTTCCCATCACTACAGGCGTTTCTGTACCCCTCTTGGTGTTTAGGCACTATTTTGATAAATAACTCGCGAAGAAAGATGAGTCTGACGCTGACGTTTTATGTTCAGAATCTGCGCTGTTACGTGGATGATTTCAAGTGAAAACGAGAAAAGTGCTATTAAAAATCGAACACTTGAGCTTGCACTCAATTGTGACAACCCGTTATTTGGAGGGTGATGGTGCATGGAATTTGGGGAAAAGTGATGAAGATATGCAAAGAGTGGTGCATGAGTGGCTACACTTGCACCCGCAAGAATTACTTTATTAAGAATTACTGGCGTTATAACGCAGATTGAACAAATGCATTAAACGCACTGGAGACTTATGTTAAAAAATAATTATATTGTCTCAATTGGCAGAACGACAGACGACAGAAAATAACTATATGTTTTCTCGTTTTCACTTGAATGACCTTTGTAATTCAGAAGAAAAAGTAGGTTGAATATCTGAGAATATTGTAGATGGTGTTTTGTCAAGATAACGAATCTGTTATTTTCTCGCGTTTCCGGTTGGAAAATTTATGGCGGTTTCCAGTTTGATTGGCCGTTGCACGATCTGCTGTTGATGATCTTGATTTGCCAGCTAACATGCAATATCCTTGCTATTTTTCGAATTTTCAGGCTTTGTCCATACTTTCGCGGGTCCCATCATCTTGAAGAGATCATGTACATGGAGAATGTGAGGCGATCTCAGCTGCTAGCAATTATGGACAAGTTTAAAAAAGTTTTGATCACGTGTCAGCATGAGGACACCACTGTGGCCATGTTTTACCAAAACAAGGAATAGACATTCCGATCCACAACGTTCATTGTGTATATTGGCCTTCAAAGTACAAACTTTTAAATGCTCGATTTTGCGTTAATTTGAATTGAATTTTTAAAGCCCGTGTTCAATACTCCTGCATCAGATATCAGTTCGCACAAATTCTTCGGTTGTTATCGTTTGACGTTATTTTATATTTGAGAACGATGAGAAGAGTAAGATTCGACCACATACTTTTCGCAATCGTATTCGCCTGGCAATGATAATGCTGCAAATCTCAACTTATTTGTATTTTGAAGGTATTTTTGTTTGTTTAAAATGTGTTCATTTTTTATGTTATTTACATGCGCGAGTGCAACTCCTCAGATTTTTTTCTTGTGAATAATCTCGTCATGTGTATCCAAGAGAAATATTACTTATTAGATAAGCAAATTGCTCAAGTTAATCAATCACATGTTTTAAGAAGAATAACGCATGTCACGTTATCATTTAATAAAGTATTTTTTTCATTTATGTGTATTATTTAAACAATATAAGAAGAGGCAAGATCGTACTTTAAATATAATAATAAAATGGGGGTTGTCTCCGGGACAGCACCGGACAAAAAAAAGACTAACAGAGTTGGCGAAACTCTCAAATACAATAATAGAAAATACTCTTATTCGATTAGGATCACTAACTGAGAACCATTGCAACTGACGACAAAAGGACGAAGACTGTTTCCTCGGGAGATGAGGATGTGGGAAAGCGTGGTAAGTGTGCATCGTAAAAAATATGATATATCGTTAACTGTACCATAGTAGAATATAGGCAGCGCCTTAAAAACTATCTATGTACCGCAGAAAAACAGATATATACAAGATATATGTCGTCTTTTTATAATATATAAAAGGAAATACGGATAATCCCAGGACTCGACTCGACTATTCGCAAATTTTCGTCATTTGCTTTGTGCTTTTTCGAGTCTTGCCAACTCGATCGTCGCCTTGCTCCCCCAGTCGAGTCCTGGGATTATCCGTATTTCCTTTTATATAGTGTGCATCGTCTTCGTCCTTTTGTCGTCAGTTGTAATGGTTCTCGGTTAGTGATCCTAATCAAATAATTGAATTTGAGGGTTTCGCCAACTCTGTTCGTCTTTTTTTTTCGTCCGGTGTTGTCCCGGAGACAACCTCCTTTTTATTATGTGTATTATTTTTACGTATTAGTACATGTTTTTACAGACCATCAATCAAGAAGACTGTCATAAGATTTGAAGAAAGCTACTCAAATGCTGAATATACTTTATTCAAAAAGTAAGGATACTTTTTTTAGAAACGAGTGTGGGTTTTGGGTTGGAAAAAATAGTGGCATGTTCAGTGGTGCACTGACGCTGCATGTTGACCCACCTCTCTGGTGCTCGTCGTCATAATGTCGTCAACAATTAGGAAATTCGGCTACTGAAACGTTCAAATTGATTTCTGAAGTGACGATGCACTTTCGCGTTTAAAGGTGTTTGATTGGTTAAAAAAATTTAAGGAAGGCTGCGAAACTCTTAAAGACGATGAGCGTGTTTGGTGGCCAACAACATCACGTTTCGATGATGAAGATGCCGTAAAGGAAGCTGCCACGGACGCTATGACACTGGTTGCAAAAAATAAGTTTCTGGAATGTTTTGAGCAGTTGTTCAATCGTTGGCAAAATTATTGATATGTAACAGCGGAAGGAGATTACTTTGAAGGTTAATGTGTGCAAACCGATCTCAAAGCATCAAATTTGAAAATATGTGCGTCACCTTCTGCGTGTGTTTTGAAAAACGACGAGCACCAGAGAGTTGGGTCACAATCAGCGTCTGTCAAAAAACCCAGTGCTAGCATTTTTGAACAATTTAATTTTTTTTAAAATATTGTATATGTAATTGTACCTGCCACAATATTTTCCAACCCAAAATCGTGTTATTCACTCTCTTGTTAAAAAAGTATCCTTTCTTTTTGAATGGAGTAGTGCATGTATATGGTCAAAGACTGATTGTGGCTCGGCGGTCCCGGAGTCGCTTCCCGCAGCGGGATCTCGATTATTCGATCCCAGAGTACTGGTGAAAATGTGCCCCTCTTAATAAATTGAGGTGCAGAAAACTTGTAGCGATATACACTACAGTGAAAGGTAATAATAATATATATATAACCCTGCGCGGGTTCTCGAAAATTTCCATCCCTGGGTACTGGACGTGCCTTTCGCATAGTGCCTAAGTACCATGAGGGGTACAGAACGTCTGTAGTTCGGTGGTTGACAGTTGATTGTAACAAAAAGATATACATGTATATGAATTAAACCATACTAAGTAAAGCAGTAACCAGCAAATATTTGTAAGAATTACAAAATATTTAATTCAAAGGACAGATTACATTTGTAGGTAGCACTATAAAAAAGATCGCCAACTAAATACGAAAGTAAGTTTCTCATAAAATGTCTACCACAAAAATAATTTCTTTGGTGACCGATTGCAGGAAACTACGCACGTATCAAGGTGCGTTTCTTTGATTGCACCGCTCGACCTTGATATCAATCACGTGCTTAAACAGTTTCCTGCAATGGCTATTAAACATTCCAAGATCGGCTGGCTTCTTAGGAAACGATCTTATGTATAAATCAAGCTTAACCAGTGGGGCTTGTGGTCGGTCTTTTTTTTTTGTTTTTAATCAACTGTAGTCAACCGCACTACAGGCGTTACGTCCCCCTCATGGTGCTTAGGCACTGTGCGAGGGGGAACGACCAGTACCCCAGGATCAAAATTTTCGAGAGCCCGCGCCGGGAATCGAACCCTGGACCGCCGAAACCACAGCCAGTCGCTAAACCAACTGGGCTACGACGAGTCGTACAATGAAACATCTGCAGCACGAGACCACGTTTATACTAGAAATCTCGAATTTATTAACTTGGTGAAGGGTGCGTTGATATTTGACATGGCTGACTGATAATGCACTATTTTTATTTTATTTTGAAAGTTTAACGGAGCCAACTACCTACCGAAGATAGTGATAGTTTATTCGGATGTTCAAAGATCTTCGAAAATGGGTGCGTTAATTTTAAAACTCTTACCAGCAAGTAGAAAATTTGTTTACAGCAAGAAATGCGTTGAGATAGGCTCGCCATCTAGCGGATTACTTTAAATGATAAACGCAATGTATCTTTGAAAACCTTCAGGCTGAGGACAAATCCGATTGAGGAAAGAGAACGACATTCTCCATAGAGGGCGTGGCGATCACTTTCGCATTCGCAATTCGCATTTTTGGGGAATCGCGGAATCTGTCCGCACTCGCCACTGTGAAGTGGATTACGCTTTGTAAGAACGAGTTTCTTCATCTAAAATCTGAGAAAATCCCCTGAGATGTCGTCGGAATTGCGCCAAAGATTGCCTCTGAATGAGGACAAAGATAATTCGGACCAGGTACGTAGAGAATGATTCTATTGAAACCTGTGTAAACAATTCTTCATCTCTTGAGCGCCAAAGGCAATCGAAGTTGGGGTGCGTCGTTATTTGTGTCATCAATAAATGGCCATACAGTTTGTATGCAGGGTGGTTCCGAATTCCATATTGCTAGAGAGATTCGATTGATTAACGCGCACTAATGTTGAAGGACTTTTAACGTTTTTGTAGCTGATTTTGAGGAAGCCATCATTTCAGTGACTATGATCAAGAGGCCTATGTGAGATCGGACTAATTGGCTTTCCAGCGTTACCATTATGTTGTCAGTTGTAGTGTTGGATTTTAGAAGATTAGGTTTTCCTAAATTTTCCACCAAACCAACAACATTATGTCATTCGTGTTATTTGACGCAGTGCTATTTGGCTGGGGTATATTTCGCAAGGGGTTCTATGTTTTTATTTGTTTGGCTGCTCAATCTGAAAGCGCTAGCTTCGAGGATAATTTTGAATTAAGGGGAATTTGTTAAATTATTGGAACAAATAAAATAAAAATAAATTCTTGCTGTACCCCTTAAAATATGCGGAATGACAAAGAGGGGCACACATGTGTCATTCAAAATGGAAACAATATGAATGTGACATTCAATGCAATACCTTTTTTGTATCGATAATTGAATGATTGGCCCTGCATTGAGTAGTCTATCCCTGAGATATGGCAATCCAGGGCCGGGCTTCTTAATGTGTCGTCTTATGAAACGCAATCTTATTAGCTTTCGCTAAGTTGTATGGGGGATAATTTCTGACGAACGGTGATCACATGACTACTGCAGCAAATGCTATTTTTCAAACGCGTCAAGTGAAAAACGCTTGTCAAACCAACAGAGATAAATTTATATGAAAGAAATTTCTTCACTTGTACAGTACAATACTGGAAATTACCTTAATTGTGTGAGTCACTTAATAAGTACGGATCGCTGGTCGAGGCTGTAACGGACGACAACGTTTTATATAACACCTTTATTTCATAAATGGTTCCCTTTACTGTACTGTACCGTTGTTTATTTATCAACGAAAGAGTTGCATCCTGAAATTTTTCAAGAAATTGTTACATTTCACATATCTTTCTGCCAATCGTCGTAGCCCAGTTGGTTTAGCGACTGACTGGCTCGGCGGTCCCGGGTTCGATTCCCGGCGCGGGCTCTCGAAAATTTCGATCCTGGGGGATCCCGGGGGCGTTCCCCTCGCATAGTGCTTAAGCACCATGAGGGGACGTAACGCCTGTAATGTGGTTGACTACAGTTGATTGGTATAAAAAAATGCCGGGTTTTTCCAATCTGCAAGCTATACAATTCACAGGTGCTCTTATTTACCTTTATGTCGATGCCGTATAAATCTCCTTCTAATCTAGACGCAAGCTGAAGTGTATTTTGTTATCAAGATGATCGCTTTGACAACTTGCATATTTACTCATTTTGTATGCTGCAGTTGGATCGAGATCCAATTTATTCGTGTACAGGTAACCATCACGCACACGTCGATCTTCCTTTGTTCGGCGAATATCTTGAGAGCAACGCCAGCTAGTAAAATATAACTCGCGTGTGTAACGATATGCTACACAAGCTCGGGGGTGTATTCGTTGGTCTAGTCTGTGATATCTTGTGTTACGGAATTCTGAACGAGGTCATGGATTGTTCAAAGAGAGACTTCCATTAGTGGGAAAGTAAAATCTGCGATTGCCAATTCAATAAAACTATTTTTTCTAACTTTGAGATAACTAATGGCGCCTACTAACGTTAGTATTTAAAATGTATTGTATTTTTCATTCCCACTACTATTTTTTATATTGCATGTCACTACAGGGGCTAATGCAAGGGGCACAGTTTCACCAGTACCCCGGGATCGAATAATTGAGGGTCCGTGCCGGGAATCGAACCAGTCTATTGGTTATCTCAAATTAAAATCAGTTTTCAAAATCAACCAGCGTGTTTTCAAACATCTTTACAACTATGTAAATATTCTGATTGAATTCATTCAGCATTTACATGGGCTGTGATTTCGTTTTGACCTTTCGGTACCCGAATTAACGACCATCCAATAAATGTCTTGCGCAAAAATCGTTAGTACGGGCTCCCAAAAAAATTTCGATCCCGGGGTACTGGACGTGACCCTCGCATAGTGCCTAAGCACCATGATGGGTAGAAAACGTCTGTAGTGCGGTGGTTGACTACAGTTGATTGGAAAAATAAGTTAGCTATGTTTTCATCAAAACACAGTTTTGTTTATTTGGCAAAGCGCCAGTTCTCTAAAAGGCGCGGAAGTGGTTGGCGATCAAGTTGTAAAATATTTTACTTCCGCGTCGGTGTTACCTGATACAAGTATGAACGCTTGAATCGTAAAAATGTTGGAAACAAACATAAATGCCATGTATATGTACAATTAACCCATTTGGGATGCTTGCTCAAATGAGCCACAGTATAAGAACGAATAAAGAAAGATATGGTGAAAATATCAAAAGTAGGTCCTTAGTAGAGATGCCGGCCACCATTTCCTTGACCAGTGCGCAGGACAACCAAGGACATTGTTTTCCCGATTCAGCAGTGACGAAACCGGTTTCTTACATTTTTATTTATAAACATACACGCTTCTATTTTAGGCTTACGACAGCTACATTGACGAGAAGGGTGACGGTCCCGATTCCGAAGACGATAAGCTGCCGGAAGAAAAATATGTGGAGGAATTGGCCAAAGAGATACCCCAGGGTACAAATAAAACTCCCGATTTGTTGGGATCCGCTCTGGCTGCACTGCCTCAAAGGTAAATTGTATTCATTTTATCCATGTAGCCACTAATTCCCACGTATTTATACAATTGCCTTCAGTATTAAATCTAATAATTGATTAACCATGAACATCTTTTTAATCTCACTGGTACAAGGCGCAGGGTGAGCTACATAAATGGGAAATAATATTGCCAAAATAGACTTGCTACTCGGCGATTTCTTAAAAGTATGTTTAGGCAACCACTTTAAAGCTGAGGAACGAACTTCAAACCTGAGCCGACCGCGCATCCGTCTCAGAAGAATGGGAGATCGGTTTCCAGTTCAAGTACTCGAGCTTACAGCAACCAGTGACCTACCAACCTTTGGTATTGAAATGTCGATTTAGCTGGTTGGACAGATCACATTAATTTTTTCAATGATTTTGTTGTGGCTAAGCATGTAATGTTTGAAAGTTGACTGAACTGTCCGGGAGTGTTTATTTTCCATTTGTGCAATGAAGTTGATGGTTACTTTTGTAAAATTCGAATCTTTCCACCTGGAATAGATCCAGATTCCTTGAACTTTTGTGTTGCCGTCATACTTGAAAATCGATCTTTCAACTTGCTATATTTGTAACAAATTAAACATGAGTTAGGCTATGTTCAACGAAATTGTTTTAATGAAAATATGTGTGTGGTTATTTAAGTTATACGACTCGTCGTAGCCCAGTTGGTTTAGCGACTGACTGTGGTTCGGCGGTCCCCGGTTCGATTCCCGGCGCGGGCTCTCGATTATTCGATCCCGTGGTACTGGTGAAAATGTGCCCCTGACATAGTGCTTAAGCACCAAGAGGGGTACAGAAACTCCTGTAGTAATTACACGACACTAGACTACAGTGAATTTGTGAACAGTGAAATTGTCATACTTAGTTTCTGAATACCGGTTTGTTAGCTCGGTCGGTAGAGCACCATTCTAATAATGCCGAGGTCGCGGTTTCGATCTCAATGGTCCAAACAGTCTTTTTTAGTCAAGTCAAAAGCATGTTAGGATAGGACACCCACACTTTTGTCCTTAACTGGTCGTTCGACCCCCGCCATAGGCCCCATCCGGGGCTGCTTGTGGGTACATATTGTAATTGTAATAAGTTTGGGGATAGTAGGGACAGTCTTTGCACCCTTCGTTGCATAACTGAACGCGTTTTTAGAAATATTAAACTGGATTCTTTGTCCTCCAAATAAATGATAGTTTATAACAGTTATTGCTTTCAAGTACAATGAGTTGCACCGCAACATAA
The DNA here is from genome assembly GCA_034698785.1 of Mycogona germanica. Lineage (NCBI taxonomy): Eukaryota > Metazoa > Arthropoda > Diplopoda > Chordeumatida > Chordeumatidae > Mycogona > Mycogona germanica. The sequence goes on from JAQGBY010000791.1 coordinate 20,032, forward strand.
CTAAATTGCTTTTGTGTCTTATTTCAGGTGGCGAAATTGGGTGATCAGAGGCATATTCACTCTGGTTATGATTTGCGGATTTTTCCTACTTATATGGGTTGGACCTCTTGCGCTCATGTTCGTTGTAAGTGCACACGCAATTTAAAAAAATGTTTCAACACTGTACACGTTGCTCTTGTCAATATATTAGCCTGTGTGTGGATTAAAATTAATTTCTGTATTGGGAACCTTTTCTCATAAAAATGTTTATGAAATTCACCATATTAGTTGGTAGATAAAGGAAAAGACGTACAACCGATAATTGTACTTGATTATTTTATGATATCATGATATGTTTACATAATTTCTGTGTGTTTTCAGATATTTGTTACAAATTAATCTTCAAGTCGTTATACTGCACTCAACGGATAATTAATTTTGCTGAGCAACAATTATAAACATGTTGTCCTAACCAATCATTTAATGTAATCTGAAATTGTTTTCAGCCTCATTACAAATAATAGATCTGGAGTTGTCTTAAGGATATCGCCGAACGAACGATCGGATCTTTCGTTCGTTCGGCGATTAAACGTTTTAATAACACCGAGTCGATGACAATAATCTTCAATATGCGTTATATTTTCTTTAGTGTCAGTTGCCTTATTCATTCAAAATTCCTTTCAGACACTTTTGGTTCAGGTGAAATGCTTCGAAGAAATTATTTCCATCGGCTATGCGGTGTACAGGGTGCACGGGTTACCGTGGTTTCGGTCCCTCAGTTGGTACTTTCTTCTGACGTCCAACTACTTTCTGTATGGGGAGAGCATGGTCGATTACTTTGGAGTGCTGTTTCACAAAACTGTAAGTAACTGGGTGTTAAAAAATAATACGGTTGACATCATTGGACGTTTTTCGAGGATTGTGGAATCATTTATTTTATTTATTTTTTAATTTTTCATATTCTCTAAAATGTTGCGTATTTTTTTTCAAATATTTTATTTCATCTGATTTTATTTATTATTATTATTATTTTATTTCATGGTCAGCGCAGTGCAGGTACAAAAGATACACCAGTGAATCCAGAGCACTATGTAATTTTTTTGTGATATTTTATAACATAGAAAAGATATACCAATTGCGAATCAGTCATTCTTAAAATTTAAATATTCCCAATTTATCGACTATCTAGTAATTAACTATTTTCATTTTATTCTCATTTGCCCATTTTTATTTAATTTTTGTGGTAAAATAATTGTTTAATGGAGTTTAGTGTATGTTCACTAATTACATTTTTTATACTGGAGTTTAATTTATGCTAATCTTGTCTAGATTGTATAGAAACATATTTTTAGAGTTATTTGTTAATGAGTTTCACCAGCGTGCCCACCCCAAGACCCTCAGGAGGGGCGGTTTTCTCATTAAAAGTGCTCATGATTCATAGCTCGGGAGATCGCTTTCTAGGCAATTTATAGAATGGTTTGATGAAAGTGCTTATTCATAAGTTTCCCGAGAAAGTGGCTAGGTGATGTCAGGCATAATCATATTTTGTAAATCATGTCCTTCCAAGTTTAACACTATTTTCTTCAAATAGCAATCTAAGTTTTGTAGGTTTTCAAAGGTCGTTTTCGATGTTTTTTTTTCCAACTACAAGGATTTTCTCATGCCCCTCATCACCTACCACAGATTTATTTCCTTCAGTCTCTACATCATAGGATTCGTCTGGTTTGTTCTTAGTTTGGTTAAGAAATACTACATGCGTCAGTTCTCCTTGGTAAGCTATTCTTATATTCCAATGATTCTCTGAAATTGCTGGGGTTTTTTCGGTCCCTCTAAAGTTCCATCGGATAAATATTTTTGAACGTCTTGTATTCTAGTTTGCCTGGACTCACGTCACCCTTCTGATTGTGGTCACCCAGTCGTATTTGATCGTGCAGAACTTGTTTGAAGGCCTGATTTGGTACGTTAGTTTTTGGCATCTTAGGAACAAAATGTATATTTTATTTTTGGAGTTTTGTTGATTTTAAAATTCTGTGCGACATCCTAATTGTGCGAAATATTGTTTCCAGGTACATAGTACCAGTCTCCATGATAATTTGCAATGACGTCATGGCTTACATGTTCGGTTTCTTCTTTGGCAAAACTCCGCTCATCAAATTGTCGCCTAAAAAGACGTGGGAGGGATTTATTGGTGGCGGCTTTGCTACAGTTGTATTTGGAATTCTCGTAAGCTACTATTTTATATATTTTTGGCGATTCATAAATAACCAAATTCTAGATGTTCGATGTTAAGTTATTTAAATTAAATATCATATTGGTATGTCTTAATAATTCTTTCACATTTTTTTCTTATAGTTCTCGCACTTCCTGTGCCATTTCAAGTACTTTGTTTGCCCTATCGAATATTCAGATGAAGCTCAAGGTCTGTCCTTCAATTGTGAGCCTTCGCATCTGTTTCGTCTGACAGAGTACCACCTGCCGGCGTTTCTGCAAACCTTTCTTGGAGTGGTGAGTTAATAGATGAACTCGCTGATAAAACTGTATTTCGGATAAAACTGTTTAGCCGAAATACTACACAATTACTTTACCTGTGTGCTGGAAAAAATATTTCACTGCTGGTGTTGAAAATAATTTTGTTATTCTTGAAGTTGGGATTTTCGACGACTATCAGGCTCTTCCCTTTCGTTCTTCACTCGTTGTCCCTGTCCGTGTTCAGCTCAGTCATTGGTCCCTTCGGGGGATTTTTCGCCAGTGGCTTCAAACGTGCATTCAAGATTAAGGTTAGCTGATGGCATCACGACAGTTCTGTTACAGTGACGTTATTGCATGTTTGGAGCATAATGTTCGATTTCCTCGGCATCATTGTAGGACTTCGGTGACATCATACCGGGACACGGTGGAATTATGGATCGATTTGACTGCCAGTTTCTCATGGCCACCTTTGTGAATGTTTACATCTCAAGCTTCATTAGGTTTGATAAATTCTGTTGTGCTGTTATAATTATCCAATTTAAAAATACGTTAGAAAAATTAAAACAATGCATCACACACTTATCTTTTCAAAAATCCTGTTAACTAACTTAACTGGAAACCGCCACGGTCAAAACATAATTTTTCTCATTTCACTCAGTGGACGTTCGCCACAACTTCTTAATCTCAATTATGAGGGTCCACTAATTATTTTGTAAAAATTTGTCTTAAGTAAACAAATCTGGTAGTTTTGTAAACATTGAAATTTCAAATAGAAAGTGTTCAGGAACACGCAGAGCCAGATATTATTTTTTAAAAAAAATTAACTAATTTCCTATTAAAAAAACTGGAAAACAGTAATGTGATGTCTGATAGTAATACACACTTTTAATCCGTCAGTTACAGAGTACATAAAACACACGAGCTTTCGACCGATAGGCCATTATGAAGTGACTGTGTTGAAATTTCATATTGCAATTGCATGTACTCAGTTGGTGACTGCTTGTGTCTGCTTTTCAGAACTCCCAGTCCGCAGAAGCTGCTTCAGCAAGTGTACGCACTGAAACCAGACATCCAGTTACAGTTGTTCTCCAGTTTGCGCGACAGTCTCGCGGCCCGCGGGCTACTTCCAGCCTGAGCTCAATTCTGGGTATGTCGACTAGGTGGGCCCTCCAGTATTTTACCGGATCATACATGTACATACTATTGTGGGGACTTTTAAAAGTGATAATATAATCAACCATGCTGTTAGTGCCGATCGCACCATATACCAAACGGAATTATATTTTTATGAACTATAAATGGGAGTCTCCTCTTTCTCAAAAGTATTGCCAGAGGATTTTAATTGATTTGATTACGCCTGCACGTGATCTTTCAGTAAAACTTGCCAAAACATATTTATGTAATTGTAGGAATTACTTATCGGTAACAGTAGAGCAGCTTAATTTGGCACATATTTGCTTGTATCAAAATAATTTGCGATGTGCGATATTTTTACCAGCAAACGAACTTTCTCATTCACTTTTAGGCTAGCATTTCAGTAACGTGTTAACCGCTGTTAACCGCGTACGTATTGTTTGTGATCTGATGTTTGAAGATTCTGAAATGTTATGACTTATATAGGGTTAGCAGATCTTTAAATTGTGACTAGACTTTCAATTTCGGTATCACACAATGTATAGAAATGAGCAGATTTATTAGCATAGTCGGATTAGTATGTATACGTTGGATTTTTTCATGATATTTTTAATGAAATTCCATGTTTAAGGTTTTTTTTAGGAGGATTTTTCGATTTTTTCTGCTCTTTCTCTTTCTAATTCGTAGAACAATTGTTTCCGAGCCCTAATTTTCACCGCGATTTGGTAAATAGCATTTAATTATTGCTATTGGATTAATGTAGAAACTACGTTTCAGGCAAATTCGTTAATCCTATTGACATATTGCCTATTAAGGTATAATATATATAAATATTTCGCGCTTGAGGTTCTTGGAAGATGCGTTACGTTGATTTTATAGATTTTTAGGGGTGATAAGAACTTGCTGTGAAAACCCTTCGAACTTGTTAGTGCCAAGTCGTAGTGAAATGAGGTCTTTACTATTGTGGTTTTGTCGTTCCTTAGCATGTTTGCTTGATAACATGACATGTACAAGATAACTCTTATTGTTCTTAGTCGTGCTGATGGGCACGTTAAAAATTTAAGTTTCACAATGAGAACCCAAAAAGTAGTCTCTTCCATCCTTATTTTTTAATATTTTTTTTTGTTAAAATAAACGCAGATTTGGTCAAATTCGAGGTAACCACTGACATACTCTTGTATGAGAACAAACTTAGTGATTAAACGAACTCACGTATATTAAAGTACGAATGGCTGGTTACTGCAACCATCAAACTTTTGCTTTTGAATTGTGGCTTTATTTGGTACCAAAATTAGTCGCTGAATGAAACGATATTGAAAATTGTCAGTTATCGTAAAAGTTGCATTCGTGATACATATAGATTGCGAGCGGGTTATGTGATTGCTTCTGTTTGTGGAATATCTAGATGAATCTGAAGCAAATGAGTTTTATTTTCTGGCTGAGATTAGTTTTGGTCAACTTTATATCTTTTTAATTCATCTGTATTGCTCGTTGGTGTGAGTTTTGGAACAATTTTTAGTTTGTACATACGCTAAAATATATAAAATATATTTAATTGTTATTTAACCAGTTGATGTGCCATTTTCTTAAACAAAATCAGATCAGCGATTGTGGATTTAGTAGAATAAACTAAACGCATAAAAGGATACATATTTCACGTCGTTGATAGTTTTGTGCATTCCGTTGTGGAATTTTTACGATATTGGTTTTTTTCCCATCACTTTATGTAGTCTGCACTACAGGTGTTTTTGTACCCCTCTTGGTGCTTCGGCACTATGCGAGGGGCTTTCTGTCCTTATACTATCAGAGTTTCATTATTTGTTTTCTGATTCTTCTCTATTTTCTGATTGATAGATTCTCTTTATTAATTTAACGTACTTTTCGTTTTGTTTGTGCTTTGACTAGGTTCATGTGCTCCCGTATCCTTGAAACCAGTTGTCATAAATCATCTTTTGAAGGATCACACTTTTTTGGGGAGCCTTAATAGTTCATTTGTTGAAATCTGGCATATTTTCAGGTTTTGCTAGTCTCTTCTAACGACACATTTTTTCCACTCCAGTAAATGTTTGAATATATTTTATTTACGAGTATATATTAACGCCATTGTCGAATAGGATTTGTCACAGTTTTTCTGAAATTACCAGGTAGCAAGCAGTAAAATATCAGTATCGTCATTGTGTTTTTCAGTTTGTATGCAGGATTTGGCGAAACTCGAGAAGTCCGGGCAGCATGAAAACATTCCGAAACTTGGAGCAAATAGATTCTCTCTGGTTTCTATTACGACATATTCGATATGAGGATCCTGGCAACAAAATTTGCATGGCGTTTCCCACCTGGGCTGAACTGCATCGATTGAAATGTGGCAATATTTTTTACTATTAATTACCCAGTGTTAAATGTCGACCAAGCAGACGGTCTAAAAATTCTGTTTTGCATAGACACTGAATTGATCCAGTAGAAACTGGTTACGATTTTCAGGTATTTCAAATTAGAGCCTGGGTAATTATTTTTGACGGACTTTTCGTAAAGTAACATGAGGATCTTATCCTATTCTTGTACGGTCAGGAAAATGAAGTCATGTCATGCTATTTATTAGTACAAATTCCCCAAAGCCTGCTGCTTCAAATGTTTCTAGTCCATAAGAAAATTGGTTTATATTGGAATATTTCATTTTCAAGCAAGGTACATTAGCAATTTCACTACCCTCATACGCTTTTCTTTATGGTTATTTAAACATTCCCGTTCAATTCATTTTAGGGATCATAACCAACTTGTTATTGTGTAATGCATTATTTATTTTAAGGCTTAGTTGAGTTAGGCCTTTGACAATTGTTTTTATGATGAATGAATGGTTTATTCTTGTATATAATATCTATATATACAGTGTGGGCTAAAATAAAGTTCTTTAAAATTTACAAAATTGGAAAAAGTTAATCGAAGGGTTGTAATTTAGCCCACTTATTGGCAATTACCTTTATCAATTGCCATGGTGCATGTGCATGTATGTGACGTTTTCGATCTGCTTTGCGATTCTGATAATGGCGTTCAGTGACTATGATCGAACCGCGATATGTTTCATACTTTTTATTTTATTTTTTTATTTACCCAATCAACTGTAGTCAACCGCACTACAGGCGTTACGTCCCCTCATGGTGCTTATGCACTATGTCAGGGGAACGACCAGTACCCCGGAATCGAATTTTTTTCTTTAAATAAGTCGACGAAAAATAGTCCGATTATTATGAAACTTGAGAATAATTCTGATTAATGTATCCCCTTTCAAATTCCTTGACTCAAATTTGAATTTTTAAATTTCTCACTATTAAAAGTTGCGCCTTGACGTTGGGGCTTGTCGAATGCCGATTACCGCTGCAATACGTCACATTGTAGCGCGATTGCTCATCTTTGTTGCAAAAATTCCGTTCAACTAAAATAAAGACGTGATGAAATACCTTCGACATTACAACAATTATGGTGCCAAATGACTTTTTAATGAGTTTCCAAACAAAATTTGGATTTTAGGCAAATTTGAAGAATCTTTAGCGAAAGATAAACCAAGCTGAGGCTGTACCTTCGTGAGACTTCTGAAAGACCACAGTTTACAGATGGAGCATCGGTACGCTCCTTTGATCGGAAACTCGTTAAGAAGACATTTGGCTTCATAATTTCTTGTTATGTCGCATTTTTCATCTTAGGTAAACTGCATTTTTTTTGCAACAGAGTTCAGCAATCGCGCTACAAAGTGACGTAATCGGCAATCAACAAGCGCCACCGTCAAAGCGCAACTTTGAGTCTCAGAATTCTAAAGGGGATACAGGTGCTTTAATTATGCTCCAGTTTCATAATAATCAGACTATTTTTTGTCGACTTATTAAAAGAAAAGCATTTATGTAAAAACATGGCGGTGCGATTCTCGTCACTAAACAATATTTTTAGAACCGCTAAGCAAAACAATGACGTCACATACACGCCCGTGTACAATGGAAAAAGAAATGTATTGGCAATAAGTGTGCAAAATTTCATTCGATTCGGTTAACGTTTTCCAATTTTAATTGTAAATTTAAAAACACCTTTTTTTAGCCCACGGTGTACATTTGTTTTTTTCGTTGGTAAACAATACGAACAATTTATGTTTGCTGGAATTTCTATAGTTCTCCAGGGTCGAACGAATTATTGTGCAAACATGGATGTGACGTTGGATTTCTTGAACAAATCTCATGCTAATAACGAAGTGATTTATGCAATATTGTTGTTCAATAATTATTTCGCCGGTATTAGTTTTTAAATATTTTCAAACAAGTGACATGGGTCATAAGCCAAGCCAAATGCTACCAAAGGATATGTGGCTCATTGTAATAATTTTGAGTTATATTTTCTCGTTCTCATAATTGCTTTCAACAGAATAATTTCTTTGTATGCAGCACCATTTGTATTTCCTGGCCAGATTCTGCTTTGTGCTGTTGATAGGGAATATAGTTAGTTGGCGACATGTTTTATTTCAGTACCTTTATTATTTCAACAACATTTTTCGAACTCTCTCGCAAGAGGAATGTATTCAAGCATAACATATATTTTACGGAAAATAATTAGTACTAATATAATGTAAAGTCTGAGTAGTCATTTTTGGTGTCTGCTCGTTTAGTATCTATATTGAAAAATATATATTTGCAATTTTAGTCACTATTTGTTAGAATCTTCAAGAACTTAAATGTGCTCATAAAATGTATTGTTCAATTTCAAATTTTTAGTCCATTCAATGTTAGATAAGGGCGTACCTATATTTTAAATTAAAGCCGATATTTGTGTGTTGTATGTTGTGATCAATTATATAAGTTCTTTTTACCTGTCAACTCATTAACGCCACCTAGGTTTTTCAATACTTTCGTAATTCGTAGAAGAGAAAAAAATTCAAACGAATTTGAACTTCTAGAAATAAATCCATGATCCAAACCGTGTAAAATGATGTAATTTATTTTAACGTTCTGTTAATTTATGTTAACATTTGGATTTTTAAGTAATTTGGTCTATAAAGAAAAGTACTTCACGGAATGTAAAGTACTACTTATAGATGCGCACGCGTTTCTACTAAAAACCGGTTGTCATGTGAACATGTTTCTTTGAAGTGTAACTAAACTTCAAACAACTTATTGTGTAATAATTTCCACTAAACTTTAGAAATGCAGAATAAAAACTAGTTGGTATACAAGACTTACAAATTTTATTTTACTTCCAATCGTCGATTTCAAACGCGGAAACATGAACAATTAACTGCTGTAGTCAAAATAAGTGAATAAGTAATATGCGTGAACATGTGACCGAATTATGATTTTCAGAAAAGCGTAACATTCAATCATACACTTCCTAATAGATCAAAAACATTCTTATGCACCCTCTTCAATTTACACAAACTTCAAAGGCAACTAATTTCTTCCCCATGTTTGTTCAAGGTTGGTGGAACATAGTAAATTGACAATAGTTCGGAAAGTAGCAAAATTCATAGTAACGTACGCGATAAACGACCCAACTAATTTTTAAAGTCAAATTCGATCCATACCATTTTTTCAAAGATGGCATTTTGTCACCTGCCCAGTCTTTACCCAAACAACGAACGATTGAAACACTGGCGTTACAAAACGGTACAATACAATTCCAGAATACATGAACATTGGCAGATGATGTTGACTCAGAAATTATGGTACATGAGAAAAAGTCGTGGTTTATAAATAATTTGAATCGGCCACTAGTTTGCATCGTCATCTTCTATTTTAGGCGCCAGATAATAGGACACGGATCCAAAGTTCTCGATCTTGTATTCGACCACTGCAATCAAAACAAAGTTAAACATAAATGGTTTTGACAAACTTATGAATAAATTTAAGAAAGAAAAAAAATTATCTTTTGGAAATTTTAATTAAAACTTTTCAAGCAATTTTGTGTTTCATGAAATCCAATTTTTGAAAAACAAAAGTTGGCCCTCTAGTACAGAGTATTTCCAGGTAAATAGCTCACCCAATGGAACGTCAGCCGACATGGACAACTGGACCTGGCCCGAAAGACCTGTCGCCTTGGTGAACTGATTCAGATAGCGGCAGGCGAAGGTGAGACAGACTGGCTCCTGCAATTCGATGGAGACTTGGTCATCTTCCTTGTCTGCATTGGAAGTTTGAACCAATTTGATGTTCCCTAAACGATGAACAAAAAATTATACATTGCTAAAATCTGTATACAAAGACAATTATTACGAATAACCCATGACAAATCACATTACCCACCAAACCAATTAATCATTCAATCATACAATTTAAACTATGGTAACAAAAGACTTGTAGCCAAGCAACAAAACAGTTTCCCGAATTTCAACTGCTCAGTCACGAGATAGCTACAAAGAAAAAATATCGTAACCATTATTATCTTTAAATATGGAGAACATCGAATTTTCTTGACTCACCCGTGCCTAAATCGCCAGTCGCCGAAAACTTGATACCCTCTTTCGTGCAACTGATGACCACCGAATCACCAATTTGACCAAGATCGCGACAAATCCTTTGGAATTCTTGGGACGGTAATTTCACAACGCAGCTGTAGTCGGTATCCTGATTTGAGTGGAAGAAAATCACAACAATTTGAAATATAACATACACATATATATTTTTTTAAATTCACTGTGGAGCAATATCACTACATCTGTACCCTTCTTAGTGCTTAGGCACTATGACTAGGGGCACATTTACACCAGTACCCTTTTCATGAGCACTTAATATTTTGGATTCTCAAACTAGTGTCCTGGATACTCACCGGGATTCCAAGATGTTCCGTATCAAGATTCATTAATTTCATTTCGTAATCAGACACTTTTTCTTGATCTATAATAAAAAACATAAATTCCATCAATGGATCGTCGAATGTCCAGAAAATAAACTACTAAACAATTATCTTATTGAAATAGTTGAAAGCAAATCTGCTGTACTTACTGGGAGACTCAAAGACGAATGTGACAGTGTCTGCTTCGTCTTGCGCTTTGATTGTTATAATATCATCGTTCGACGCGCACTTGAGAATTTTGGCCATGCTATTGGGAATGAGGGAATAAGCATGAGCATAAACAAAAATGTTTTGCGGATATTATTCGATAGCATACCTTGGTCGTCGACAAGACAATGGGATACCCCAATGCGGAGAAGATAGAAACAATTGCCAACAAAAAAAATTAAGTTTCATTATCGGTTGAGTAACAAGGGCTGCCACAGGCAATACTTTTTAAATAATTTGTTGGAATTCACAGTCGATCTAATTGAGGAAACACTAATTTCGAAAATGAAAAGGGGAACTCGAATGAACCGGAAGTTGAAATTGACAATATTTTCGCGCGCAACAGAGTGTGGGCACAATGGAGAGCATCATCATAGGCCTAGTCAAAATAGGTCCTTTGTTCGGGCAACAACGTAACTCGCATCCACTGGCAGAAGTTGAAAGGTCGCCACCTTAATTACCTGGTGAGATTCATGCCGAGGGATACGTTTCTGTCGCATCGATAATTGTCGAAGCCGTCGCTTCGCAACGTCAAAGAGACGAGACTGACGTGAGAATTGTCCATGGCCTGTAGACTGATACCGGAGGCGGCACAGTCCCAAGTTGCCTCGGTCAGCAAGTCCTTAATCGCTTCCAGAACCTTTTTCAGGAGCGAACCCTGCACTAATCGAGCCTCAAACATCTTGACAACTGCGTCCACAAAAACAAAATCGAACTAAAAGATGACGATATTGTCGGTAAAGCCTAAACAGCGCACAAACAAAACACGACCGAACACGAACAAGCTGTCGACGGAAGTGACCGCGATGAATGAGGCTTCCCGCGTTTTCTATCGTTAGCGCCACAACAAAGCCTGGGCTATGAAGCCCGACAATCTGCTCTGGCGCTAACTCGCTAGTTGCGCATGTGTTCTCAAAATGGCGATTCCCATCAACGCTGACATTAATACGAAAGTAACACTGTTTGCCACCAGAGAGCGCTGAAGTATCCATTTGACCGAATCCGAATACCCGCGGTCCCGGGACAAAACTCTCTGCGAGGTCCTCCATGGACACAAGCTAAAATTGTCGCTCCCCTTCCCTCTTTTAATCTCGCCTGCAGTGTGTTGCTTGGTACTTTTGTCACGATATCAGGGAAAATATGACCTCGTTGGCTAGGGTCAAGATATAAAATACTAGGTTAGCTCAGAGAGATGGTAGAGCTGTTACAGCTCTGACGCAGTATGGTTCCCTTAGAATTTCCGCCCATGCGCAATCTTGTTCTTTTTGATATTTTGTGATGTAATTAAAACAGAGTGATGTTTCAAATGTTTTTGCTTTCTTATACTGTCTTTTTCTTAGAAAGGAAATACACTTTACTTAAGTAAACTCGTGGCTCATGCATACACGATATTAGCTCACGTTAAAGATTCCCACGTCCACCAGAGGTCGCTACCTTCAACTGGAAGTTCCGGTTACAACTGTTTATCACTAAATGTTCTAGCTGAAGGAGCAGTTGCTCACAAGAAGCAAAACAACAAACATCACAAATGAGTCCATTTACAAATTGGTTAATTTCTGTATACAATATTAATGTGTCATATGGTGAAACAATATTATTCGTGGTGTAACCAGTCCATCTATCAATTTTTATTCCGAATAAATTTATTTGAAAAACCTCAAATATCTATTCGCTGAGTGACCTGGAAAAATTGACTGATTGTCAAACGGCTTCTCCGCTATCGCTAACAGCTTCTATGGTAAAATCCTATTCGCTGCTGTGTGGCGCAGCAGTCGTCTAGGTATCGCTACTTTGTATTACTGGAGCGGTATATACACGATGAAACATATGATGCCATAACTTTATTATATGTGCATATAAAAGTATATTAAAATACTGTTTCATGAAACTCTTTAATAGTTCGCTTAATTTTGAAAATAATATTTATAAAATGGGCCAATAATAAGTTTCAATGCATTTTATAAAATGTTTCATCGGTGAGATTCTTCCCGAGATGGCTGCCTTATTTTGGCGCCAATTCAACCAACAGATGGTATAGCCAACTATCGAGATGATTCGATATGTCATAGCTATCGATCATTGCTAATCGGGGCTTGCAAGAATTTGCGGGAAAATTGAATCCTTCCCGATCGTATTTGCAGGCCTTGGATTTTGTCATTTTGAAACGGTCATTTATTTTATGGATTTTATTTATTGTTATTGGCTCCTGGTTAATTGCAATTTCTAATTTTATCCCAGTTCGGAATTTCCTGATTAGCTGACGAACTTTAACAAAAAAATCAAATACCCTAGAATGATGCGTAGTGCGCTGTTGTCTAGGCAAAATTGATTAGAAATAATGAATAATAAAATAACTGTTACAGGTATCCGACGGTAAAATATTGGTAGTTTCAAATCTAAATAACAGAAAACGCATGTCGGTATTGTATAAACATTTTCTTTTTATTATACTTTTACAAACATACGTTAAAATTAATCTATATAAATATTTTACGCACAAAAACGGAGATGTTTGCTATACTAGTTAGTGCATGTTAATGTGACATGTATGCCTAAGAAATAAATACAGCAACCTTGTAAACTTAATCGACTTTTAGATTGCTGCCGTACAAAAACTCACAAACGAACGTGTACGATTATTTCGAAATATTTAATCACAAAAAATACTTAAAAATTTAGATGATCATTTTTCATAAATTAGGATTGTATACAATAGCAAAACATGTATTGAATAATTTTTAAATGCTGGCTCATTACGCATATACTACGCAAAATAGCCTGCAAGCGGGTCTTCGACTTAAGACGAATTGGGTAGAAGAAAATTCGATCTTCCGTGCCTTAAAATACTCGTAGTTAAGAAAAATTTCAAAAATTAAAAAACTTAATCTAAGAGAAACATCAATCATGCTTGTAGTAATTTTTAGACCATTTTTCCGCTATTTTCTCCGTCCGGTACCGGAACATAATGTGAATGTCACATTAATTAGTTTAACATTAATTTCATACATTATAAAGGACGGATTAAATACTGCAGAAACGCTAAACGCCGATAAAATAGCAAATTATGTAATGCAAGAAAACAGAGTTTTCCATTTGTTTTGACCGTTTATTAATTTGTACGTGTTTGATCAAGTTATTCATCAATAAGATTCATATTTAAATTTATTTTGCATCCTTTTATTTCCTAAACCGTAAACCTGAATTTAAAAAATATATAAATTATCTAAAGTGTCAGAACACAAGTTATTGAACTTGTTCATTAAACCGGCCACTCCAGCAGTAACTAATAAATTCAAATTAAAAATAATGTGTTAACCTTAAATATTGGAGTTTGATTTATTTTACACCATCACACGATTTTTACAAGATATCAAATGATGTAATCTAAACAAAATCAAAATTCTAAATTCTATTAGCTGAACTTCAAGAAAATTATTCTCTGTGAATAGTAAACAGACGTTAGAGCTAATGAATAGCTACTGTACATCATACTAAATCATAAATAGAGGATAACAGGAAGAGATCAAGTAATGCAACATGAAAAATATAGCCACCCTAAAGAACATGACGAGAAACGCTCGTTACTTACTCGTTCATATAATAAATACAGTCTTTGAGCGGTAAAAACGTGAAATGATATTTAAAATAATAAAAAAAAACAGTGATTCTTTGAAACAATTTAAATGTTTCAACAGCATTGCACGAGTGTATATATATTTCTTGTTAGTGACCAAGATTTTATGATAAGCAAAATCTACAAATAATAATTTTATCGTACACTTATGGACAGGATAGTGTAAAGAATATTTTCTATCATCTTTATGTCGCTATATTACAGTGTTACAAGATACAAATTTACTCAAGCCAAGAGTTATTCAACAAATGTTGGTGATGATACAACATTCATCGTCTGCCGCTTCTTGATAAGCTCTAACAAATCACAGGTAAAATTCCAGTGAATTATTTAATTTCTTTTGTTTTTAAAATACTGATCAACAGAATTATCTAAACACTTGAAATTACAGGACTACAATTAGTACTCTGCTAAATCGGCTTGATAGCCAGGCATATGGTAAAAAATTCCTTTTAATTATTAAAAATTATTGGGTAGTAACGAAAGTCTTGGGTGAGTCTATAATACGTTTGTCTTTGTGTTTCTCAGATCTTCAATTTCTTAATTTGCTTATCTTCGAGAAGATGTTTTAAATTTTCCGTTTAAACTATCTTCGTTGCCGAATTATAATTGTAGTCCTGCAATTCCCAGTGTTTAGTTAATACTACCATCGGCTCCTATTCCTTTTCTTTGAACAGAATTATTACCAACTGTATCTTCTTGATACACATGTACAATGCAATTCTTTGAATGTAGAAACAATTCTGCCTTATGTTGTCTGCCCAGCTGTTTACGTTTAGGTAAACTTAGAATAGCGACTTTGACATTTGTTTTCATTTTTTCATTTTCATTTTCATTCGAATTTCAACCAAACAGTCGATATATCGACATTGCAGAAATAAATCCATTTGAAACAGAGAACAATTTAAGCACTTGAACCAACGGTTCAAGTAAACGGTTACATAATGTGTGATGATGATGAAATGCGGTAATATGCCTTCTATTATAACAGTGTATGTAATGTTGTAATGTGAATCCGCCATACTGATGTTGTCTTGTTGTAATCAACATTAGCTAGAGCATTAATTTCTACAGCACATATAATTCCAACGTTAAAACTAAATAAACATTGCTGCTTGCTACGATTTACATTCAGCGTGATATGATCGGCAGCGCCTGCATTGACCACCGGCATCTTTTTAATCTCTTTCAAAAAAACGGAGTATTCCCTCAAATGAGCGGGTCTTATGAATATAATTTACAGGGTGCACGAAATTGGCACGCACGTAGCCGCTCATCAAGGCTGCAGATAATGCCATCGGCGCAGCTGTTCTCGGCAATTGGACAGCATGTCGTTCCAGTGTTCCAGAGCACGACCTCGAGCAAACATGTACGATCCGAAAGCGACGCGCCCGACAATGATATCTGGTTGAATCAAAGATAAAGTATATTGCCGGTTAACTTTTCTATTCCATTGAAATATAGAACTTAAAAATAGTATGCTTAGAAAAATATAAAAACCAAATTATCCAATTATATTTTGAAATGGTCAATTCCAGGATTTGGAACTAACAGAATCACAATGGAACAAATTGAGTAAAATTGTTTGTTCAATAATTTTATTTGAAAGGGGTCTCAACGAGCTGGACGAGAGTAGAATATCTGAAATGCAGTATTTATTTACCTTTGCCGTGTCCTGGGGTCTGTTGCATCAAATGTACCACAATACTCGCCGTTTCAAGGGAGGACGCCTTAAAAGTGAACGACTCATTGTACACTGGATTGCAGTCGCTCTTCACCACAGACGTTTTCTTGCATTTGAATGTCTTGTTGTGTTGAAGGAACGACACCTTCACATACGAATCTACCAGCAGAAAACATATGACAGCATGTTAGATCTTACAATTTTGCTTCTGACCTATGAAACTCTTATTTCAAAAAAATGATATATTTTTTAAACGAATTTAAAAATAATTTCAAACCTGCAGCTTGCTTGAGCCCTTTAGCTTGAATGATGGTGACGGCAAGTCGTCCAATGTTGTCATTGTAACATAGTGATGTGAGAATTTCTCCCTGACCGTATGATGGCGCCTGTGAAAACAAATGATGGACACAATTAAATAATCAACAAATACATTTTATGTATGATCCGATAACATTCAAATTTAACGTGATGTTTCATTAAAATTTTTATTGTTGTTCACACGAAACAATTTAATAGTAATCCAAATGCAGAGAAACTTGCCTCGATAACTGTTCTTGAAAAATCTCGAGTCAGAAACAATTTGTCTTCAACACTCAAGTCCAGATCCTTTAGCGGATAGACAGCGTGACCTATCACTTTGAACTTCTTATTGACATCTACGTCGAAGACGGTCACCTTTAAAACTCTTTCGTCGATGCATTTACCGGAAATCTGATTTAAAAAAAATCAGAATGTACATTGCAGGGACGTAAACATGAGATCTGATTACTGAAAATTTCGTAAAATTTCTGATTAAACTAAACAACACCCGTAAACATAGTGTCAACAAATCAGGTACGACTCGTCGTAGCCCAGTCGGTATTGCTACTGGCTGTGGCTCGGCGGTCCCGGGTTCGATTCCCGGCGCGGG
>JAQGBY010000792.1:0-36870 GCA_034698785.1 Mycogona germanica
TTCTTATCTTAGCAAATCATCCCCTTGAGATTAATTTCATTCGAACTATAATTTTAACAATTTGGTATAGGTATTGTATTTTTAAAAAACCTCGTCCCCTCCCTCCCGGGACCCCTTCACCTCCCAATTCCCACTCACCCTTCTTTCAAAGCATTTTCGATCGACGACGTAATCAATGATTTTCGCATGCAGAGACCTTTCAAGGAACACTAAAAAACGCACGATAGACCTTGAGCGCAGAAAGACACACATGCACAGACAGCAGCAGCAGGAATGGGGGCTGGGGGGCCTGGGGGGGGGGGTGAGTGCGCGGCGGATCCGACCTAATTCGGGGCCGCCATGAGAGTTGGGTCAGGGTTCAGATACTCGTTGGACTTAGCCTTGGCGGAGGCCACAGGAGACTTGCCAGAATATCAATCCGTGAATCGGCGGGGCGCTCGCACACCATAAACCGCCATAACGCGAGTGCCACTAATCGCGTTACTCACAGAAAAACGGCGGGCGACTACAATTCACGCTTCAAGACGTCTGATCAACTGGAATCCATGTATCTGAAGATGTCTGTCTTCACATATAGTCTGCTGATTGACTGAAAATGGAATAGAGTAGGCCTAGACCAGACAAGACAACTGCCACTGATCTGTGCGTCTCCCCAGAGTGTGTCGACAGTGGAATAGCCTTAACGAGTCTTAAGTCAAAGGCCTGTTAGGACAGGACAACTACACCTTTGTCATTAACTGGTCATTCGACACCCGCCATAGACCCCCATCCAGTGGGTACATATTGCAAGTGTAATTTCTAGAAAATATGGAGGGTTTGCGGACGCTTTGCCAGGACGTGTCCACCGAAACGTCCTTCATCTCTCCACAAGTTCTAGAATCGCAGTCAGCTGGTTACACCTGCCTAACCTTTTTCCTGAAAATCAGAAGTAAACCTTCTTGTTCATCGACGATTTTGTTGCCGACTCCCGATCGCAGTCCATGCAACTATCCTATATTTTTTTGCAAAACTAACGACGTTAAAGCGCGAGAATATACGATGCCACCTATTTTACTCGTGGCTCTCTGCCCATTATAGATACTCTCCGTGAGCAGTCTATGACATTCGTCGTCAGGAGTTGCAGCACTCCCGCGTGGCGCCACCTATTGCCAGCCATCGTCGATGGAGTTGGGAGGAGCTGGGCGCACCTACCGGCTCCCCCCCCCCACCACCACCTCCTCCTCCTCCTCCCCAACCATACTGCAGCTCCGGCAGGGCATATGAGGTGCTTGAGCCGCCGCCGCCGCGATCAAGGCTCGCTGGTGGTGGTGGTGGATGGAGCTTTTTGCGCGCATGCATTGCGTCAAACTGGCAGCGCCGACGCATATAGATATGTCAGCTTCCTTCCTGCGACCTTGTACTCAATGTATCATCGTAAAACGTGGCACGCGCGCCATAGGATATAGCTGGGCCGAGTATGTTTTTGCGCGCGCGCCCCCAGGCCAGGCGGGCAGGCAGGCCGGCGCCCAGCGAAAAACGCTGCCACACCGGATTACAACCCCCTTTTCGGAACGTCTTGACGAATCGGCTAGATGTGCAGACGAAATCATAAAATGGGGCGTACCGTGACACAAGTTAATGCACCGATAAAATATTAAACTACATTAATTCGGATAATGATTGACCACGACTACAGCCGCTTCATACTTTAGGTGTTAGGTCGTTAAATTATGCAAATTAGTAACATAAACACAAGTTAGACACGTAGACACTTTTAATTATAGAGTTGATGACCATGTTTTAAAAAAAATGTATTTCGGATATAAAAGTTTTTTATCACGAATATTCATGCATGATGAGTTTCGTACAAAAATGCATAAAAATCAAAGTACGCTGCGCCCAATAGAAATCAACTTTTTTAAATGGAGAACAGCACATCTACAATAAACAAAAACATCTCCGGGTCGTGTAATAGAGGCGGCCGGACCGAACAATAAACCAATAATTTAGAGTGCAAACTAAAAATAGAAGGCTGTCCTTATCGTAAAGTCAGATTCGTTAAAGAAAAAACAAATTTATTCACAAATTTACGAACCAGAACTCAGAAACAGAAGGCATAATCGGCAATGTGATGCTCAAAACGCAGTACACTCTCGCAACCTAAACATGAGTTAAGTACTCTTTATGATAAATTACATGATAACATGGTAACTGTTAAGGTGTTGATTTTTTTTTAGCAAATGGATAATTTGTAAACCTCAAAGTTGAAAGCAGTAGCAACCAACTGAACAAGTCATTTTTCATTTTGAAAGAGTATTTTGTATCGTAACGACTTCTTTTTTGCAAAAAGGTATATATTTTTAAATATCCAAAAGCTCCTTTCGGACACTGAACCAGTAGCTGAATTTCATCGCCATGCACATGACCGCCTGACAACGAAAAAATGCACAAACAATATATACAGCGAGCGGATCAGTCGATAAATCGCACTTTTTGTTAATACGACCGCGTTTATACGACGCGTATTGGCAGCGTGACGCCCTCGGTTTCAGCAATTGAATAATTTATTAAACCGTCGTAAACCTGACAACGGAAATATATGAACGCCAACAAATACGAGCGCTAGCAGCTCAAATTTCAAGGAAGAATATATTCGGAAATTAAGAACAACGAATAAGCAAGTTTACGATCCACGGGCGACCAGCCAGCCGCCATCTGAGAACTAAGAAAAAATATTTTTCCTGGAGAAGCATGTTTGTTGGTTGAAGGATGGATAAGTAAGCGTCACAACAAAATTCAGCAGTAGACATTGCCATCGAAAGTCAATTTCTTCAATAGATATCAAGTGCTAATTAGTGACAAAACTTATCCCCTCTGTGCACGGTAGTTTGGTATCCCCTGGTAGCGTTCCAGAGATCAGCTGCGTCGGTGCACTTGTATTGCAGTTTAGCTGACGTTAAGAGATTATCAAATTCATTTATATACTTTCATTCAAATTCTTTGCGACGTTATCACAAATTAAATGCGCCTACCGGCAAATGGGGATTCGCGCAACTGAGATTGGCAATTGCAAAATGACGAAATCAAATACACCTAGTGCAGAAGAGCAGAGATCATTGCAATACAGAGTATAGCTGATTTGATCTTACGAAATTTTGATTGTTTCTAATAAAAATGGTTCGCTTTAGCCATTGCAATACCTCAGGATGATATCTCTAGGCTGAGAAAACCAAAACAACTGCGACAAGCATGACGCCGAATCGTGATATGCTTTGTTCAGAATTTTATTCTATAAATTCGTCTCGAATTTTATTCTATAAATTCGTCTCGGCTTGTTATTTATTACAAAAAGCCAGAGAGAAAAAGGATTAACATAGAGAAACAGTTAAAACTCAAAGACTAGTATTCCCAAATTCTTGATGATGATGATGCTTCACCAAAATTACCCGGAAACCAGAAAATATCGCTTCGTATTTTTTTAAGACAACTATGCTGCATACTCAGGCCGTGGTACAATTATTTATAGCACCATCCTAAAAAAAAAAAGTCAAACTTCCCCCTTTTCTAGCGTCTGTGCACGCATGCGAATAGGAATTTAAGCGTCAGGTGCAACCCCCATAATCGTATACGTATATACAGGTGTATTCAACACAGTTGCACTTGTACCGTACGACCGAACAACTCGGAAGTACATTGAGACACAGCAACTTTCCGCAGTGGGCACGGGGACTTTCCGGATCTGAACGTCGGCAACACTGAGGACACACGTTGTATGGCAAATCACTCCCCCCCCCAACCACCACCTCCTCCTCCTCTTTCGATGCGCACGACCCGTCGCTGTCGTACGTTGGCTATGAACGTCGAAAGTACAAGGTCGTCAGGAATGCCGGGCCGCAATTAAGGCCGGTTCACCAATAGTCCAGCCGCGCCGAAAGGGGGACGGGACCAATAATAAAACCTTAAAGGTCACCCCATGTCTACCTGAGATCGGATATTATGAATATGTCACGAAAATTAATTTCCGAAACCAAACGGTGTGGTTTTCAAAAAATCCATCCTGCTCTTTGAAAGAGGAAGCAGAGTTGCACCAACTTGTCGAAGCTGTAGAAAGAGACAAGCGGGAAAAGGTAAAGGGGAGACAAATAGGACTTGAGATCTCAGCAAATAAGTGTCCACACACGCCTGAACATGGAAAATAAAAATATGATCCGTGCCCTCAAATATACCGTGTGCACCGAGCGAGGCCTAACCAAACCCCCCCCCCTAAAGCGGTGTCCGCGCAAAAACGGTAGCGAAAAATCGCTCGCGACCTTGCCACGCATGCGTGCACGCGCGCACGAGGCTCGGCTTTACGGGGCACGGCGAGTGACGGAGCGCGCTCGGTCAAAGAGAGCGCGCACGCGCACCATATGCAACGCGTGCGTTCAGCCGGAGCAGTCCGGAGAGCGCACTTTTTGGAACGACGGAAGAACCATCAGGCTTCGCTCTCCTTGTGGACGAAGAGGGGGGTGTGGTGGAGGGGGGGGGGGAGGGGGGAGAAGGACAGCAGCTGAGCGAGAGGAAAAATTAGTGGGGGCGGGGGCAGCACGCGCGGATCGGCGGCGAGAATTGGACTCCCGGTCCACCGGTACAAAGTGGCGGGCAGAGCAAACCTGCGCGGTGAGCGCTCGGCTCATGGCAAAAAAAAGAAGAGAAAAACAACAACAACGATCGAGGTCAGGTTGATGGTGGTGCTGCCTGCGTCCACGTAATTCCTTCTCCCTCCCTTCGTCCTCTATCTCCAAATTTTTGGTGAAGATGGAATAACGGGGAGGTGAGGTACGTGCCGCTGTGACAAAGACTGAGGACGAGGGGATGTGTTAGGAAGAGGGTGGGGGAGTCACTCGGAACAAGTACGTTGGGAATCACCGGCGCGTGTAGCCGGGGTAATTATTGAGCAGTGGGGGAAGGTGCTGGTTTTGTTTTGCACACAAATTGTGCATTTATAATATTTTTTTAAAATATTGTTTAAAATGAGTCAAATGGTTCTATAACAAGGTGAGTTACGCTTTTACTCCAACCACTATTAAGAATAAAAGAAATGTCTCAATCTCAAGTCATAAGGGACCATCCATTAACACTCAAATTGGCGTGGCAAAATATAATAAGATTCAGAATACTGTTCAGCTCTGCTTTGGTTCCTTGATAATGTTATAAATAAAACGAAAAAAAATTGGAAAAAACTCATCATATGGATGTCTCATTTCTGTTATAGATTAGAATAGTGGAGGATTGGGAAGGCAGGATCATGTCCTTCCACCTCATTCGCAATAAATACAAAGCGATGCACCCGTTTGATATCACACTTTCACCGAGTTGAACGAGACAATGTCTTGTTTTGCCATTACATACACGCTCTATCGTGTATGTTTGTGCATTGTAACGTGTGGCATTGGGCCAACTGGGACAACTACTACTACTGTGTGATGACTGCCTGCTTATTATGCATAAAATAATGTGCCGAAAAATCGCGCATCTTGCCCGCGAACACTTTAGTACCATCCGTGGCATTCCACCACTGCAGCGCCACCACCGACTAATACATTCCCCGTGTACTTCAAATTTCTGGTCAATTGCTGCCATATTCTCTTAGGCCGTGACACCCCACCCCTCACTCCAACCAATTACAAGTCTATCTTCCAGTCAGTCTTCCTGTTTCGATTTATTACACCCACCTACCTCCAACCCATTTCCCTAGAGGGCAAGTCTAAACCCCGGTCTGCCCCCAATCCTCCTTCGGTCAGTATTGAGGGAGTTGATCAATAGTCCAGGTGACGGAAGCTAAACGTACCCGAACGTGTCACCGGAAGCAGATGCAGTTAGTGGCGCCAACGTCATCACCTCCCCCTTATTCGTCCGTCGACTACACCTTAATTGGTCCAACTTACGAGCTGGTACGAAAGCTGCTACGACTCTGGTCAACTGTTGTTTAGTTATATTTCGCGCAATACTGAAAGAACGACTGACATCTAAGGAATGTTTTTTTTCCGCTCGATCAATAAATATTTTTTAATCTACACCATAATTTGTTGAAACGTTCTGAACAGTTTCACATTTTTAATTTTGTTGAATTTTGCCGTAACAACGATTAAAATCTACAAAACTGAGTTGATCAGTCTCAAACTTCCGCATTTTCAACAGAACACTCGAAAGCGAAACATTCGCTAGATCTCAACAATTGAGAGAGAATATAGTAACATAGCAGTAGATGAAAAGTTCCAATATTAGAAAAATATCACACATAAAAAGCTTGATGGTATTTTAAATTGCAGATTTTTAAAAAATTTGCCTGTACAGAGGAACACTAGCCCCGAATCAGGATGCAACAGCTCACATTCGCCAGACCAACGTTAACAAGTGGTTGCGCAAAACCACTGTGACCAGCGCTTCTGGTCCACAAACGGACGGTTAATTGGGTCGATGCGGGGGTAGAAGGGGTTGAGCAAGGCGCTGACAGCAACGCACCACCATATATGCACCCAATTCAACAATCCTGCCGCTCTTCTCTATTCATGTATGGTGCCGAGTTCAGCCAAACGCGCATATATCAGGCCTACAGATACCGAACGAAGGCAGATTTTTCGCCAGTTATTTAAAGCCATCGCGGCATTTCTTCTCTCGCTCGGCACACACAAAAAAAAAATTAAATGCCAAAGAAAAGTGATGCTCGTTTTAGTAATGAGAGCGTATTTCCTAGTTTGTTTTCTCCTACTTGGCTGTTTGACCCAATTCTTCGCTCATTAATGTTATGTACGAGTATATGTCTATGGGCACACACTCATGGATACGAGTTAGTGCAACCCTATATTCACGCATTACACACGATAGATCTGCACAAGTGCACGCATGCATATCATGCTCCAAAGTCTCTGATGTGCCACAAAATTCTTCTATACATGTCCATAATATATGCTGGCACCGTTTTTTTTCTTCTTTTCTTTCGCATGCTTCGTCAAAACGAGATGCGCCTTGTGGGGGTGGACAACCAGAAAAGGCGGCCAAATAACCAGCCCATCCCACATCGCGTAACCTCGCTAGTTGGGGGAGGGGGGAGGAACGTTCCTGTGTCGTTTTCGCTGCCACAGAGAGAAAAAAGAAATATTTCCCTCGTACAGAAAATTTCAAATGACGACCCAAAGATATCTAGGATTGGCTCGGGCTGTAAGCCAAATTTGGAAACGTGCCTGTGTTCGACGATTTTAATTGCATAACAAGCACACATCCGGCGGAGGGGGGAAAAGCCACACCACCACCACCACCACCAGAGAAATGGAAATCAGTTTATCATAGAAAATCATACACGTTTCAGCGTGGATCTCGGCAGCACGCAATTGCAGAGTTCTGACCCCACCCACGCCATGAGAATGCGTGTACCGCATCCCCCCTCGCCCAACGGAGGCGGTTCACTAAAAATGACAAACGAGAAGTTACCCACTGAAAATTTGGCTTGGCCACCAGTCCCGACTGGTGCGGGCCGACTCTTCGCGCGTACTTCGGCTGGAACCTTGCCACACAACGCACCCCCCGTCCCCAATCTCTTCGATACTCTTTTTGTAAGTCCAGGTGCAATTGCGCGATCGCCAGCTGGTAATTTGTTTGCACCGAAGGCCGAAGTAGAGACAAGGCTGCGGACGGCCCGGTCGCCTGTTACGTCAGAGAATGCCAAACGATGACGTTGGCCGGTGCTGGCGTGAGTGTCTTGACAAGATCTGGACGCATACGCATTGCATAGAGAGAAAAAGAGCTACTTAAGCCTGGCGCACATTGCTCATGTCTTTCAAATGCCGCTGGTGACAAGCACATGGAAGAAAAAGGACATCGATCAGTTTGTCGATGTGCGCCTGACCAATGACGCGCCGTTTTTAAAGTGTCAACCACGTTAGAACGGACGACGAAAGGTTTCCATCAGATAATGCGTGTAAAAATGCGGCGCGCAAAATCAAACCTAGTGAAAATTGCATTAAACGAACGAATTGATATTTACCTGTATAAAACCTTGAACGAGGTTTTCGCAAATATCAATCCATCGGTATTTGTACTGTAATCGTACGGATCATTGTACGATTTCTTGCCAGTTCAAAAGTGGACATTGAAGCGGACGATTTTTCTGCCATTTCCGCTGGGTTCGTGCTTGCGCGACACAGTCAAAACTTTGAGAAGCGTGGTCGTGTCGTGGCGCCATTAAATGACGAGCGGCGGCGGCCACCAAAACGCGAGCCAAAAACTCTTTTTCGCTAGTACAGCGCGCCCCGGCCACCGAGGCAACCCCCAGACACGCCATGCACGAGCGCGCGGAGGAGCTTGCGGTAATTTCGCCTATTTTTCTCCGCCGAAAGCGCGCGCGCGCGGGTGGCGTACCGGATTGCAGAGGCGGGCTCCCGTTCACTCCCGCGGTGCCCGCGAGCCTCATTTCAACGCCTCCTCCTGAGACCATCACCTGCTAACATGACTACGCGGGAATGGAGGGGAGAGAGAGAGTATATATCCACATTTAACGATCGACGCATTCCAAACATTTACGATTCTCTTATCAACGCCTGGGAAAAAAATATTTGGAATTACAAATGATCCTGACAAATTTCCGAACACTCTACTTACTGTACATCGTAAGACATGAAATCAGGTATTAATTATTTATCAGATTTATTTTTTTCATTATTACAATAGTGCAAGTTTGCGCATGAAGATGTGAGCGTGGCGAAGTAACGTCACGTCTCTCCCATTGTAAACGTTCCAACTCTCTACAGAAATTTAAATAATAAATACTAAAGTGTGTGCATACACAGTGATAATGCAACTAAGGTTCTAAAGAGGATTTATTCTGCACGCCTTGCAGAATTGCAGCGCCGCCGGCAGGGCGGGCAGCGGTTGGGGATGCTGGCCCCAAATTTGAAATTCAGGCCGCTGACGGGCACAAAATTGTCTCCGGCAATAATAAGACCGTGTCAAGTAAGCAACGCTGACACAATTTTGCAACACATTTTCGGGTGTACCGTTTATATACACTCAGATTAATCTTGGACGGGCAGGGTAGCAAAGGAGGGGGGCTGGGTGGAGAGACCGAGAGAGCTCGTTTCTTCATTTGGGGGACTACTACTATATGTGACGTAGACACGAGTACGTAGATGTGAAGCGCGACCAGACGCCTTGTTCCAGCCTACGCACAAGATCGCATTTAAACTGGTGGTTGCGTAATCGGCGCGGTGTGCACGTATCAAACTGTTTGTCCACGTACATGTGGAGTGGGGATCGCTCACACGAACGCTTACCGCGCTCCATTATAATCCCCTCGCCCTCTTCAAAATACGAAATATCAATTGCAAAAACTCGATATGACAACATCGTGTCCGCACAAAGAAAAACTGTTTTGAGAGGAAGCTTGACTAGTCACCCCGAATCAAAATAGAGCAAACAAAAATGAGATATTGCTCGCTTTCCAATCACCCTTTTCACACAACCATTTCACCATTTTGTCCCACTCCATAATCAACCGGTCTGGTCTGGCTTTAAAGAGTCAACCCCATCATCTGCAAATGTGCCAAACATATCCTCTCGCCATCAGAGTTCGGTCGGCGCCGCCGGCTTATCACCTCTCGTCAGCGCTGGTCTGGCTTTTTTGGTGCCCAGTTAGCGCGGCAGCTTGAGCGCTTCCCTCCGCCAAATGAGGCTAAAAATATTGGAATCCACGTGTGTGTGTATCTCCCGTGCATATGTATATATACACAACATAGCGTAGACGCGTTCATTCGATGAATCTAATAATAACCGCGGTGGGACGATAAGATCTGCGGGACGCGCACTCCGAAACAAATCTCGGAAGAAAAAAGAACCCAACGCTACAACCGCAGAAGTAAAGAAGGTGTCCCGCTTACATGCACCACCGCCATTCCGCCCATTCGAACAAAGCGCCTACATCCTGAACAGCCAGCCCATAAAACCAACGCGACTCATTTTGCAGCCGGCGTCTTCATGAGTGACAGATTCGGTGCCGAACCCAGCTATATCCTACGGCTTTTAATATTTAAAAATAAATCAAATCTGTGATTTGTGACGAACTGCACAGTGCACTCAAAAGTTTGGAAGAATTCCCGAAACAAGTTCGTCTTTCGAAACTTTTTTCACGCTCATTGTTCAGCTTCGGTAGCTCACAACAGTATAGAGAACGTAATCAAGTTCAAACAACTGCTACATTTTATTAACCCTGTACGTACTTCTGTTAACTGGAAAGACATATCTTGGTTACAGTTTTCGTTTGAATCACATTTTGGGACATGTGACGTCCTAACTAGGTGTTCATTTTCAGTACATTCTCTGGTCATTCCACATTATACGACAAAAATGAATAACGTGATGAAATATAACTAGTCCTATTGTATCCCTGTGGTGATGATCGGCCCTCCCCCTCACTCCTCCTGCCATCCCGGCCATATTGACGTTGTATCAGCCAACGCGCCACGCACTCGCCAGTTGCTACCAACAAAACGAAAAGCAAAAAATATTTGAGAGTCGATTTGCATAGACATGTTCAGTATGTGTATATTATACATGCATCCAGTAAACACAATAAATATGCTGGACTCCCTCCCTCCCCTACAGCCAGCCAGCAGCAACACCATCGCACACGTGTACGCCGCAAGTGGGTATTGGTATTGGCATTGCACAAGGGCATATCTCAGTTATTGTCATCCCCGGACCACACATCTCCACAATCCCGAGAGAGAAAAGGCAATCACATCCGGTTTGTTGAGATGGAGGCGTCATGAGATATGCGACTGAATGCATGAAATGTCATAAATAGGATTTACTGACCCCTATATTAGGGCAATAACTGCTGGCTGAACAGCTATGCGGGTTTGCCGCTTCACGCGAGACGTTGAACAGAGACGTTGACTTTTGGCCAAAAATTGGATTTACACAAACTTAAAAACTATTGAGCTTAAAAGAAAAATATCAATCCAATCTTTATATTTGGCTTCGATGGTCTCGTTCATGAAATAAAAAATACATTCGCTTTTCCTTTAGTTTTCTCATCGATTTTTTGAAAAATATCAACTCTAATGAGAAATTGCAAATTAAAAAAACATTACAGGGTCTAGTTGAAATAAAAAAAATATGCAGTTAGCGAGTGGACGAAATCTCCATATATATGCAATAAGCGCTATTTCGTGTCGGGTCTCGCGAGGATCCATATGACGCTCGCATAGTAACTACGATTAGACCAGAGCGAGCCTGTCGATTGCCATTGCGACACACACCGTACACATACAAGGTAGGTGGTTGCGAACAACACAAATGACAAAACGAAGCTGGTGCTGTGCACGCCAATGTCAACAGCGACGGTGACATTAATCCAATAGACAACGACTTTTTTTTTTCTTTATCGCGCGTCACTCTATAACTACCCTATTGTAATAATTATTATTGTCATTGTGGTTTAAAGATTTTGTCCGTTTGGGAAAACGGCAAAAGTATTCCAATCGACTCGCTTCAAGGCCTTAAGAAGTCTTGGTAAATTGACTGCATAGCTTGAGGAGCCCCCATTGTTATTTATTCTCCGTTCAGAAATGTCGATTTGTCTCAGCGCAGCGAGGTACAAAAAAGACTCAATGCCAATTTTTGTAAAAGAGTGCAGAATGTCATGAATTCATCTCAGAAAATACGTCTTTCGATTTAATTATTTAAAATTAAAATATTAGAATTGCTAGTTTCGAAATGTAAGCAATCATAATATGTGATCATGTGATAATGATAGGATGATTTAAATGTTTCGGGAGATTCGAAACAATTGTCAATTGTTGTTCACAGGGGGGTCCGAAAGTGCTAGCAGAAAACGACGGTTGATTGCAGGTTTTGCAACACATCCATCAAATAAATCAATTTCATCAAATTCAATTGGCGAGATGCCAACAAGGAAGAAAAAGCCAACGGACGCTCAGAAACGTTGCAAGCTCCCTGAGGCAATTAATAAGATGCATATTGACTATTCAAATTCATGCTACTCAATGACACTAAAACAGTAGACCCCAATAAAAAAAATTTAGATTGTTTTTTAAAAAAATGAAAAAACCGAGATTTGTCGCATGATTTTGGAGTTGAAGATTTTTTAGTTAAAAGTTAATCCCTGTAATATTTTCCATCGATCTTAACTCCGGGTTCGACGAAATTAATTTCAGTTCTACCAGCAGCAATAATATATTTCTTAAATGTTCATTTCTTCACATAAAGACGATCGTATCGACTGTTCAATGGCGCTGATACAGTTGAACAACTTCTCATCTGTGAACCAGATAAAATGAACAAGATGTGCAGGATATTTTCTTAGCAGCTGTTTGGATCGTTCCAGTTTGGCCGTCTTGTTGGCATCAAGTCAAGCAATGTGGCGCGCCACTTACGGGAAATAAAACTAAGCTGATAAGCAGCGCCACCTATGCGCGACAAATCTGAATCTCTACTAATTAAAGTAGAACCCTGCAAAATTTCATTTAAATAGAAGTATTTTCCCAAAGTTGTGATATTTTTTTAATAGGAGTCTATTTTTTATGACTCACAGTGTAGAGACAGACTATAAGAAAAATTGGAACGCGTATGACATGTTCGATGTTTGCGACACACTCGCGCGCACGACTCGACGTTCCGTATTTGGTCATAATTCTAACGAGCCCAACATCCGGTGACGAGTTTTGACCTCCCTTTTTTGTTAACCAACCCGAAACTAACCTCACTCCCTCCCCCACCCATCCAACCTCCTCCCGGACGGAGAACGAAAACTCTGAATAATGTATGAATGGAGAGAGAGATGTCTCTATCAGAGATTTAAAGAGGGGGGGGGGGGGGCAGTCACTCCTTCATTGGCCAATATATATAGCAGTCACCGCACGACATATAGCGATGAAGGGACAAGACCGATTTTTGTGGCTACGCAGAGCTCGTCAATCCTTAGTAAACTTTTGTCCGGAAAAGGAAAAAAGAGCACTATAAAAATATTTCAGTAGTTGTATACTCTGTAAACGTTCGTTGTTTTGTTAAATCATTCGTTTGCACACAAAATATAAATAACGTCACACTCACCAACTGCTTGCCATGCAAGTACAACTTATGTATAATATCGAAATCGACTCTTACCTACAAAAGAAACGAAAGAAAAGTGCATAATTAGTACAATTCACAAATACCGCCTGTATGTAGCGATTACAGTGATAAGGGGAAACAAACTATTTAAAAAATTAATATTTATAATATACGAGCATACATGTACAACACTGGAATACATTTAAAAAATAAAAATCGTCAAGAATCGTTAATTGTTAGACGCTCTGCGCCTTTATCAGAAGATCGCTCAAATTTGGAGGTTCCGAAAAACCGTGGTCCCTTCCACCAGTTTCTCGGTAGAATTTATGCCATTCATGTACGATTAGGAACCCATGCGGCGCCATGTTTTGGATTAATAGTGTCACGAATGCTTTGGTGCGCGTCTCTAAAAACCGATACACAAACGTACCCAAACGGCACGAAAGCCGACATTTTCTTTGGACCGGACAAATAATTCTACTTCCGGTCCCCCATTTTTGGACAAACAGCGCAGCGCCGTGAGTAGCCGCCAGTCGAATCAACAGTGTGGGCAAACAATTCTGAACTCGGGAGTGCTATCGCAGCGAGTGAAAAAAAACCGCGCATTTTTGATAAGCACACTTATACGATTTGGTCGTATCGCATCTCGTTCGCCACCGCGCGCACAAAATATAAAAAAAATACTTGTATTTTGTCCTTCCACTAAAAAAAGCCCGACAAAACGAAACCTGCCTCTAGGCCTACATGCTCTCCCCAGACCCCCGGCGTCCAACCTCGTAGCCATCAAAAGTAAAGTGACAAATCATCTCACATAGTGAATGATCCCGACTAGTACGTTAGCCTGGTAATTGGGCAAAGTTAGTAGCGAAGTGGCACTCGACTATCGGCCATTTTTACCTGATGGTTTCCTTTTTTAAAACACCAGGTGGTCTCAAGAGGACATTCAACATTGTCCTATACATACACTGAGAGACTAGAGAAGACGAAAAAAAAAAAACTACCGACCTCTGCAGATTTTTGTCCTTCAAATAGAGACATAAAATTTGAGGACAATACGTTTGTTTCGGTTTCGTACACACACACACCACGGCGAGGCTATATCGCATGGGGGACACGAACAATCAACTTGACGACAGCTTGGTCACTCAATTTCGACAACAATAACAAGCGTTAAAGTAATAAAAATGATGACCGCCTTCGCATATTCGAAACGTGTATTCATCACGGTCTCTCAATTGCATTAAATTATTGATATTCGGAGACGTCAAAAACAATGGCGCCCCTTTTGAGTGAGTGCATCGTCTATGGAAGCAACCCATATTGGGCCTTTGTGTCTGCTGTCGGCACACATGTTACGCTAAAAGTGCGAGACCTTGTCGGAGCGCACTTTTTTCTACGGAATATGACAAAATACTTTATAATCTTTTGGCTCCAACATTGTGAGTACCTGTTGGTGCAGTGGCTCGTGTTCCTAACGCGAATGATCCGTGGTTCGAACCCGTAACGGTTAGTGCTAAGGAAATTTTACATGGTAGTTGGTCACCGTCTCAATATTACCACGTAAATTTTTATTACGGATAACGTGAACATTACTAAATTAAAAGAAAACGAGCGGTCACATGTTTAACGACCACTGCTATTAAAAAATATACGATCACAAAATTGCCGCGTCAGTAAATCGGTTTGACAAATTGCAAAAACGCTTCCAACACGCAATAAAGTGGCCATCCGAGGACTTGGGCGTCGCCACCAACCCCTCTACCACCCTCCGAAAAAAAAAATCTCCACGAAATTGTTTCTGGTCATTCATCCCCTCCAACAAAACTACGAGCGAAGCTGCCACGACAGACACTGGCAAAAAGTCACTGTACGATACTACAAGAAAAAAGGTTTCGAAAACGCCCCTGTGCTACTTGTCTATATAGGTTTTGGCCGATCCGAAGAGATTTTTTTAACCCTCCCCCTTCCCAATTTCTTCTACTGGCCCACCCACGCGTTGCACTCGTCACCAGAGAGATTAAGAAAAAAATGGCAAACAAAGAAAATCCATTCTCTGGCGACGCGACGCGGTATCATAGTGTGCCCACGCCAAAAATCATGACGTCACTACTTGCGCTTGGTGGCACGACGTTAAAAGAAAACGTTTTCCAGGGACCGCTCTTAAATAGTGTGCACGGAGAACAATGTGATGACATTGGAAAAAAACCATAACCTCATGAAGACTGAAAGATCCAAACGAGAAAAAATTGGGCACTGCCAAAAATTATATGTGGCAGCTTTAACCAAACATCCCATTTATCGATGAAATACCAAACGTTAAACAAAATCGACATTTCAGAACACTGCCAGTGGTCAAGTTACCTATCAATTGAAAGCGTAAAACGGATGTGCTTATATTTCATGATTTTGGTATGAACAGCTTCGAATAACGAGGATCGGGGTTAGCCATTTGATACGTGTTCGCGCTTCGCCTTACTACTCTACATGGACCTATAATTACCTGGGAGGCTGCAACTTGTCTACTTGGTTACAATTATTGCGTTTGTTTTCACTAAATGCCATCAGATTGGCCGATAGGGTTCACTCCAAGGTCACCCGAGTGCACTACATAAAAAAGTGCCTGAGCACTTAGAGGGGTACAGAAAATCCTGTAGTCCTGCAGTGAAGGGGAAATAAAAAAAGCTACAAAAAAACTGCCACAACAGGGGGAATATACTAGTTTATATAAGAAACTGGAAAACTCGATAAATGTCATACTGGAACAGTTGATGTCATTTGTTATTGATTCTCGCCGGGCACCGTATGCTGCCCCGGCCTTCATCTACACCTCGTTGTGTCCAGCAGCTACTGCCCCGTCCGTCAAACGCGAAGGCCAGACTAGACAGATGCTGACGTTCCCCAACCATGTCATCTGCGCACGCGGTCAGCACATGTCTTGGTGCACAGAACGAGATTAGAAAAGGGACGGGGCGCGTCGGCCAATTACTTAAAAATCTGGTCACGCGCGACGGTGCATCCCATCGGACAAGAAAGCGCGCCCCCGACGACAACGAGGTAGATATCTTGCTAATTGCGGCGCGCGGCTCGCTCGGCGCGTCCCCAATTTGATAAACACCACCGGGCAACACACATACTAGAGGGAGAGAAGATGAAAAAAAAATACCACCAACCATTTTATATAAAAAATGGCGCGGCCGTACGTCTCTATAATATTTATACGTGAAGGGCGATTAAAGAGAAGGGGGTGTTGGGTGGGAGGAGGAGGAGGAGAAAGGCGTCAGACATGTCTGCGACCCTGAAGCAGTGTGGCCGGCTGCCGCCTCCTGCCTGTGGGGGCCGCCCGGGCCACGTACGAGACCAGTTAAGTTAAACACTCCAACCTCGATCCCCATTCCCGGCGCTCAGTTTACTCGAGATATTACTTAGGGTGAAGCTGTTGCTGCCACCCCAAACAGGAAAATATACAGGAGAACAATACCGAAAAAGACCAAAACTAATATTAAATTCAGAAATGTCTATTATGGTTTACGGACACGAGCTTGGACAGGAGATGCCATTGGTCTCTGAAGATGGAATGGAATTTTCAGTAATTTGAAACAGCCAATGAATGCGCTACTTTATCGGAAGTGAATCTTGAAATACAAAAGCGATTCATGGCAGACGGCTAAGTCCGTTTTTAAACTAGATTGATGGTGGGGGAACTTAAATGCACCACTGTACGCCATTGAAATAGCCGGGACGACCGAACGAATACCAGTAATTTAGCTGCGGTCGCACGTCTGCGGACCGTGGAATGGCAGGTGATGGCCGGGTGTGCGTGCAGACGGCATATGGAATATAAAGAGAATTATTTAATCGTCCCCGACATTCTGGAGGAGAAAAAATTCGCAGAAAAAAGGTTGTGACGGGCAGCCCTGTAACTAAATCCGAGCTCCGCCGTCAAACACAAGTCACCAAAGAGAGGCATCCCCGACAACAATAACTCAAAAACAATAAAACTTGAAATAGCTTGGGCTCGTGCTGAGTTGTTTTACGGCCTTTGTTTATGGAGTCTTTGTGTTTGGAGAGAATTAAGTGATTTTGATGGGAGTCGGTGAAGGGCGTACAGATGAGCGCGACACTGCGCAAGGTGGCACACACACATGGCTGCAAGCTCTCGCATAAATAGTGTATGGACTGTGTGCGCCAGAAGTTAAGATTATACTTGTGTGAACGCTGAGAATTGCGCGGACAAAAAGGTGCGCGAGTTGAATGGAGAATTCAGAATAGCACTCGATAAAGGCTACGGAGTATTGACTGTTAAAAGGGGTTAGAGAATTGGAATCTACATTATTTTGATAGCGCACTGGTAGTTGCAATCGCTCTCCTTTCTCCTTTATCTCAGGGTTGTCCTGGATACCCCACACCACCATTTTTATCAGAATCCGTATTTTATGGTTGAGCAATGTGATACAGTACACCTTTTCAATAAATTCGAAATTTCCGGTTGAAGGATTGATAATTTTAATTTATAACAAACAAAATTGCTAAATGTTTGATCTGGTGATATTTACTGGGGCTGGGTGAATTTCTGAATCGAGCTTGCACGGCACGGCCTGATAAAAGCGTAAAGAAATTAATTTAGGCGCCGATGGCGGCGCTTCTCGCGTGATTTCGCACAGAAGAGATCTTTCATCGTTTCGCGTCATATGATTGACCTTCGATGCTGTCATGGAGCTTGAATCTACGGAGCCGCACAGACTTTAATATGACGTTGTCTTGTACTTCGGTATAAGTACACTAATCGCCGACTCTCTGGGCAGGCATCAATGCCATTTTTTATATTAAAAATGAAGTTCGCACTCGAACCAAATCATCACTTCGTAAGTCCACGCAGTAAGCACTTTTCAGAAACCCCTTTTCTTATTCGCGGAAATACACAAAAGGGTTAATTTCACTTTGACATTTCAAATAGTAAGACGACTTTTGACTTGAATTGCATTAAAATTTCCAATTGAAATAACAAGAAAAGGAATTTCAAAAACCTATCCCCAAGTGAAGAAAACATATTGAATGCGTGGAGAATTTATGGATTGCAGTAAGTACACAAAATGTAATCTAAATTTTATGATTGAAAGTTATATTATTTGGGGTTTGGTTCGAGGTGCGCCGGATTAATTATGAACTAAGCGGCGAACTCCAGACTGTAATAATTAATAAATGACAATTACGAAATTTCGCCAGGATTCGAACACCGGATTTCCGACTGAAGCAGCGGGTGTTCAAATATACAATACGATAATTTGGATTTCGCTACTCCGCCCAACATTTCCATTTAATATATATAATAGGCTGATTACTGATTACGTGCTCTAACCATACACATCATTGGACCATCCCACTTCTATCCCGGTGAGACGGACGCGCAAAAAATCGATCATATCGACCAAGCGAGCAGATACGGACAAGAGTTCGAAACACAGTTGGGTATTTTTGCTTGTTTATGGTCAACGGGTCACGGAGTGGACCCGGGCTGTCCGGTCTAGTATGTGCAACAGTCTCGGTTCGGAAGCCATAGCATAGCGGAGGAGGAGAGTGGAACCCCAACCACAAAACTGGCAAAACCTCAACTTTTTTCCTCTCCCCCTATAGCAGAAAATTCTTCCATCCACTCCGTGCACTCGGCTATTGCTTCGTTGGCGCGCGCTTGCCACATGACCGATCGTTTTTAATTAGGCTAATGAAAGGCTACAGCGCGGCAGCTCGATAACCCAGATAGACTTTGCTCAGTCGCTGCGAAACAGCCAGCGTGTGGGCTTTTTGCGTTTGAACGTGAAATGGGAATGTGGGTGTCCTCCTCGACAGTGGTGGTGGTCCTCGCCCATCTATCCAATCCATTTATAGCTTCCATTCCCGGCTCTACAACGCCAGCGTACAACTAATATGTTGCCACAAAAACATCCTCCTGAGCCCCACCCTCAAATATACACTCTATTGAGGTTTCCGTGAAAGCGCTCAGTACAGAGAAGCCGGACTCTGGAGTTACTGGTTCAACTGAAAGCGACCAACCGCCTTGAATTCCACCTAGACAGAGTCGATAAGCAAGCCACGAAGACCAGACTTGTGTCTTTATTCAAAACATGCACAAGACGTAAAATAGTGCAAACCCTAAACTAGCTCAACCGCACGTCAGGGTTTCAATGTACATGCATTCACGAAATCAAAGTGGACACGCCAAAAAAAAAAATATCAAGATGCTTTTTGTATGACAAAGCGTGTGTCATGTAGTCTTGCTGTTTTTATAATGAGCACGCGTCCCATGACCACACCTTGAGACAGCCACCTGGCCGGACATACGTGAATCATGGCATAACCAACTACTACGATGAGATACGGACTACACATACTCTGTACAAAGCAAATTTTTAACTCCTACAAGGTCGTGCATACAGTGAATACAGTGTACACCGTGGCACGACGTAATTTTTTTCTTCTGCGGGGGCGGGCGAGCGGATAGTCTCGTCTCGATGACTGTTGGCTACTCACTCTGCTGCTGCTTGAAATCTCTCTTGAATTGCAAAACAAAAAAATCTCTGCGTGCACCCAATGACATGAATGTGGCGAAACACTGCCTGCACCCCAAAAACATCCGAGCTGAGCAGCATCCGGTGGAGGAGCGAAAATGAGAACGGGGTGTATTTTTTCGCAGCCGCCATTTCGCATTTTTGGCACGTCACGTATGACAATATCCTTTCACTCGCCCATCCAAGCCCCCTCGAATATACGACCTCTTCTATTCATTTGATTCTCCGGAAGACGAGCACTTGATGATTATTCATTATTATGAGTATTAATTTGTGATCGCATTACGCATATATAGGTTTGTATACACACTTGCGTGTATGTACTCGCGTGCAAGCGCAACTAACAAGTGATCAACTAATGTGTACATCAAATGAACTATTACCTGAAGTAATGCATACACATTGTCAACATTTTTCACCATAAATGCAGTTGTGCAAGATGAAAAAATAAGTCATGGCAATCCGGTACCTACGATAGCATGATTGAAGAAAATACCATACTATTGAAAGAAATATTTAAATTATACAATGCACTTGCTACCAAGAAAAATTGTCATTTTCTTAAAGTTATGCCGATTAAGTGGAACTTGATATGAGTGAGTCTTCATTGTCTTATTAAGAGATATGTACATTTTTAATTTTTTTGTGAAATTCGCAGATAAAATCATGAATAACAACATATCCAAAAATAGATTTTCATCGCACATCATTTACATTAGACAGCGGACCGGATGTAATGACCATCGAATGACAAATACCCCCAAATGGAAAACTCCATGAACAAATTTTTAAAAAAAGGTGCTTGCATGTTGCCACACACAAACAGTCATTGGTGAACATAGCCTTCGAAAACCAAGCAAGACGACGTTTCTTGTGTGCTAATTACGCGACTACCTTGACACACCGGATCTATTATATTTCGAGAAAGCGCGCGCGACTCTTTGACGATTAGGTTTGCTGACTGTGGCCCCCCCGCCTGTAAGCACGGACCCCGCAACAGATCTAGTCAGAATTTTTTTATACAATTTCGCCGCCGCCATCCCCTCCCTCAGCACCTCAAAGTCCTGTCTAATTTAACGGCAATTTCTTCCGACACAGGCTTGCGCCAGCGTCTAAAGTGCAAAACCTCCCGAGACCCGAGACAGCACGAGCAAGATTTCCTCGAACTGATAACATGTTCTCACCTTGAGCGCGTCCAAGTACGAGTTGCCCCTCACATAGTGCCTAAGCACCAAGAGGGGCAACAGAAACGCCTGTAGTGCAGCGACCACAGTGATTCGGGAACAAGAAAGTAAGCGATGGTGGCCAATTATCACTAATCGTTT
This sequence comes from Mycogona germanica, assembly GCA_034698785.1. NCBI lineage: Eukaryota > Metazoa > Arthropoda > Diplopoda > Chordeumatida > Chordeumatidae > Mycogona > Mycogona germanica. Next base: position 20,975 of record JAQGBY010000792.1, read on the forward strand.
ATTCCAATATCAAGTGCAACCTCGACATTCAATGCACACACCACACTCGGGATTTTCGCTTGCCAAGATGAGATGGAAGCCACTTCCGAGGGTCGAAGTAGTGATGCGGTGCCGTGGACAGGTTGGGTCTACGGAAAACGGAAGTGTCGCGTGCGCCTCTACAGCCGCGTTCATACCCCCCTCCCCCCAGGATTAAAGAGCTTTCCCTACGCGACCCACTTGTCGGGTTGAGCCGGTGTGAGCCCGATATTACACCGTCCCTACGCAAATCCCTCGCCCCAAACACCTCCTCCACGCTTCCAAGGACAATCGAAAAATATACAGGGAACTGTGTATTTTTTTTTATATCCACGTTCAGTGTCATAAAACACGGAGAAAAATGTCGGTTAATTGGAAACCATGTGGGTTGAAGGGTGAGTTTCCTTAGGAATGTTTGTGATTTTTTATTATTTGGGGGGACGTGACCTCGCCCAAGCAATCGGTGCGCCCGTAACAAGCCATCGAATTCCGTTTGAGGAATCGACTTGCGAGAGGCCTAATGTGTTTGCGCTGTTTCGCAATTTCGGATATTGTGTTGCCAAGCTAATATATCAATTCATTGAGGCTGCGAGACAGGCAAAATGCTTCGGTTGTCCTTTTGCGTGCCTGGAAAGCGTTTTGCAGCAAAGGTAGCATATTGCGGATTAGCGTGAGTAAATAAAAAGAGTGACTTTCAAATTTATGAATCAACCTGAAACAAAAAGGAACCCTTTTTCAATCTCCCACTTATTAATTTCTTAAGCCTATTTATAAATTGTTTTTCAAAACGCTGTATGTGCTCAATGTGCAGAACAGTAATTGGTGCACTCTGCTGACGCGAAAGCTTTGGTAAAATAGCAGGTTAAGCAGTGTGCAGTAGTGGATCGATGATCCGATTATTATAAATAGCATTTTTGGGGATTATCGACCATTAAGCATTCCCAGCGCTCCGTACATACCGTCACCTGCCCAATGATGAAATGAGTGCCACCTGGTGTGGAAGCGCATATTCCGTATCTCATTTCCTTTGCATATTTTATTTTATTTATCTACGCACTTTTGTTCAGTTTGACACAAAAATGAATAACCAAAAATTGAAAATACATGCTTTTCGATATATGAATTAGAAATCGGCAACGAAAGCTAGACATGAATCATAATTTTTGCCCAACGAATCACTATTTATCGCCGACCCCATTTTAAATACCGCAACGCATGATCTCATCGACGTTATCAGTGTGTACGGTGCACATAAACCCTCTAAACTGCAACGACGATGAGCGGGGGGGGGACTCGGGTTCCGAATTTCTGTTTCGGTGTAAAACAGCGTTGCATCGGCATCTCCATATAACACATAAATTATCGCGCGTTGCCATTGTCTGACGACGCGACCTCGTTCCAGTCGCACATTTTGCATCGGGGGCGGGGAGGTGAGGTGATGCCATCATCATCAGGTAGACCTCAACAGGCAACAGATCACGCAACACATACCAGCGTTTCGACACACTCATACACAAAGGTCTGTTCGCGCACCCCAAAAACGTATCGGTTATCGATATGCTTCAACAATTTCATTAGGTGTTTTTCTCCTTCTGAACAAAAAAAAAATTTATTCTGAAATTAGCAGCTGGTAAAAGTGGGACATGCCATGTGGTACAGTCGAAATGAACGGCAAACAGAGGACGGGTTGAATTTTTTACAACCGATACTTTCCGTCTTTTGGGCCGAGTCTCGATCGACTGTTAAAATATGTTAACTCAATTCTTGTCCGTAGCTGGGCTTTTAACCGCAGCCCTAGGCTATCCCAGAACTACTTGCTGGCTTCTATTCTATCATGATTCTATCATACTGAATCATTCATACAGCTCAGCAGATGACCAACCTGCCCGAGGATAATATGGCATCACATATTCATGCTGCTTTTGTAGTGGGATGGATAAGAGGACAAAAATTACTACTCTTTCTATCAGAATCAATATATTTGAGTTGATTTATAGAAAGAGATAGCAAGATTGGTTTTCTATTATTTCCGTAAGCGTGATACACGTCCAAAAAACCTTGAATCCTCCCGCTTTTTATATCATATAGTGAATCGGGAAAGTAGGAAATAAAAAGAATTAGATGCGTCGTTCCTTTTCGATGATTGACGCACGACTCAATTTTTTTCCGTGTCTGTACGCAACGCAATATCGGGGAAGCTATTTTGCGTTTCTGGTAGAGATAACGCGTTTATGCGTAAACGCTGTTCGTGCGTGAAAGCAGACATGAAGTCACTCTTGGTAGCGCAAAGCTCGGAATCAGAATTTCACCAAGCCAATTTGCGGCAAAACTAAACATAGATTTTCCGTTTAATTTCGCCGACATTCGAGATACTGTCGATATTATGATTGATGGCTTGTTGCCCCAAGTGACTTTAGACTTTGGTTTTAGCGCCATGCTAAATTTACAACGCTATAATTACACTTATTCCGAGCAGAGCTGAACATAAAAAGGGAGCCGATATAAAAAATAAAGTAAAATAATAACTATGAATACACTTTCTACATGGTAACTCTATCGAGTAGCTTCGCCTAACGAGATTATGCCGTCGATGAAATGGGAATGGCCACCCCTGCGAAATGATAAATGGTGACAGATCGTGTTTTTTCAAACATTTTCGTCATCACCCCGGCCTTAACCCCCGCCCCAAGACGTGGCATTGGTTTAAATATACATGCACTGACCCAACATATTGAGCCCAATCGACATGAAATTGGCCGCGAAAGAAGCAGGGCCCGTCCTAAAGCGCGCCCCTTCTGGCCCTGGCCACTTGACACCAAACGCATCCCCAACTTTACCCCTCGGCAAGCAAACGCGCCGCGCCACCGATTATAACCTTGACTTGCATTAACCGTGGTGCACTCGGGCTTTTGAAGTGATAGTGGAGCCCAGCCCGGATCTGTTCCAAGCAGGGGTTTCTAGTCGAGCCTCGGTGCTGCATCATGGCTTCGGAGAAAAGGCATGGTCTGAAATATCTGATCTATTTCGTTTACTAAATTCCGGATAAAAAGTATTGCGTAACAACACTTGACGTCTCTTCAATGCTATTTACGAAATCCGTTTATAGAGTTAATAACATAACATATGGGTTCCTTCGAAAACTAACGTTTTCATTCCTAAATTAAAGACATCACCGTTTGTTGTGCACATGAGACAGTCGTTAATATTTCGCCCAATAATCTCCCCCCAACTCTTTGCAACCCCTTAGGCACCACTCACCTAATGGGGAGAGGGGGATTGGCCGGCCTCAACGCGTGCCCAGATCTACACGCACACATCAAACGGGTGGCCGTGTCACCCTGGCAAGGCAGACATGGCATACCACGTGACCGGGCAAGCTCCCATCAATACAGCAGGCTGAATTCACCCAACCAACCTTAAGTTTCGCCATTAAAACTGACAAAAAAATCTGTATGAGAGCGGCTGGTAGCTTTTTCCACCGAACTAGCGCCGTACGCCTCCTGCCAAAGTCTCGGTAAAATTGAGCGGTGATGGAGGTTTTTATTATTATGAAGTAAAAAAAAAGTGGTATATATATATATATACTGCCCGACTATCTATATAGTAAAACCAGAATTCCTTGACAATAAATTTTCTGTTGGAAATCTGGAAAACGGCCGATGGGGGAGGAGGAGGGGAGAGGACGGGACGGTAGGGACAGGACTGCCTCTGGTTGCCGTTCAAATGAGAGTGTGGCCATGGGCTTTGTAGGTCACTATATAAGAGCTCTGGCTGCTGTTATTCACATTATCATCATGAGACCATTCATGCGTTTACAGTCAATTCGCAATTCGTTTGAGATTTGTAAAAATAAATATTTCATTGTAAAAAGTTGTAATAACTTTTTCAGATAGGAGAGAGAATAGATTATCTTTTTTAAAAGAATTTTATATTTCATTCCTTCGATCGGTCCCGGGGTACTGGTGAAAATGTGCCACTCACATAGTGCCTAAGCACCAAGAGGGGTACAGAGCACAGTGAATTTTTAAAAATCTTGCTCTGGAAAACGTCACCAAGGGCATCAAGTGGAATCAAATATAAATGATTCAGATAATGGTCACCAGAAAGTGGAATTTTATGGCGTCGGTGGGCCCCAGACTTTGGGTGCATGGTCTGGGGTGGATGCGACTATCTGGACATCTTACGCGCGTAACATTGCAGCGGGTCCGACAAAAAAAAGCATTTCGATTTCTAAATATATACGAGAATATAAATACAACGCCGTTTTACAGATCTGATGTCACGAGTCTGAAATTGTCAGGTCGCGAGCGCGGAGGCCCACCGCCAGGGGTTCTGGCCACTCTCAGTCAGCTAGACTGACAAACCCAGCATTACGAAATGCGCGTATACAGTATAGAGGACAGGTGCGGTAATTTTCCAATCGACACTCTCCATCTCACCTCATGCCAGTCAATCGAAACAATAGGGTGGACAAAATGAAAGGAAATATCAATAATGTAAAGTAATATTTCTTTTACATGTGATAATACATGCTGGACGAATTCATTTCTACTCACAATTCATCGAAATTCATTCGAAAAGGTTGTAGTCATTTAATCAGTGTTACATTGTCTAGGGATAAAATGAAAAGAATCGAAATACGAAATCATAGAAATTCAGAACTTCTGCGCGCATTTTGACCATACGGGCATTTTGTGAGCAATCGCGCTTTTCTCAAAGCTGACAAAGAATAAGGGGAGGTGGAAAATACGAACGTAATGTCGAGAGCGACGCGAGAGCGCTATCTGTAATGGAATCCACCGTTTCATGTGCGACCTGTTGTTTTTATGTATTTTTGTTACCACGTATTTGTATTACATTTACGAAGGAGCTACACATCGACGCCTGCAGTTCAGAAATATTATTCATACCGATACAGTACAACAGGCTGTAAAATGCACCGTAGGTTTCATTTATCCTGTATTAGCGTGCTCGGGCGCCCCCTAGCGAGAGCATCTCTGTGAAACAGGCGAAACAGGGGAAAATGCTATTACTTCTCCGGTAGGTGACGATAGGTGATCAAGCCAGGAACACCAACTGTATGCCACACATCCTGCGATGGGCGTAAAAAGCAAAACGCTCCTAGTGGATGGGTTCACTACAAATGAACACAAAAACACAAAAAAGTTGCCTAATTTTAGAAGACAAACCAAGCAGTGATCGCTAGATGGCGCTCGGGCGAGGCAGCATTAAAGTGTGGCCCCCACATTAAAGTGTGGACGCGACGGGGAGCAAGCTCTCTGGGCACTTGACTTGTGCTAAATAAAAAGTCTAATGCAAAAACCACACGAAGCCGCGAAACAAGCAAACAAACAAAACCTGGCTTTCTCGGTTCTCGCTCGACTTTTACGAGTATTTTCCCGGCGCTGCGTGCGCGAAAGCCATACCCAATATTTAAAAAAAAACCACACACGTCTCTTTCTAAAAACGTATTGCTATATACTATGTACTGTAGGTGCTCTACGTACATGCCGGGTTGTCCAGAGTAAAATAGCTGGTCTATGCACATTTTCGACGAGGTATCCGCCATAAATTCTCGTTTATATGTGCGTGCGATTGCTGACAAGTTGTAAAATTATTTCCACAACTCGATAGGGAAATCAAGTTTTTATTAGGACGCCCGTGTATGCGAAAAGGCAAACAAGGACATTGGGCATGACGTGAGTTCTGGACATTTTTATTTTTAGATCGGTGGATTTTTGTCGCTGAAGTGTTGCCCAATAGTTTCATGTCAGCTGTTGCAGACGGTCGAAAAACGTGCAGCCTAGGCTAGGCTTTTAAAATTACCATGTCGCCCCCTGAGCGGAAAACACTGGTGCCTCCCCCCCCCCTAACAGTCAAGTTTGTAAATAAGAATTTGAAGTAAAATGCTGCTGCTGACACCAAACAAATTAACCGCGAATTCAAGAAAATAGATCTTGGTCACAAGTTGATGATTGTGGAGCTTAACTGCGTATGGCCTAAACTATTCTGAGTGAATGCAATGGTGAAAGCAAGCAGAGTCGGATATAGCTATTCTATCATATTATGTTTTTATATTCGATTGTACTTGGTGCACTTGTAGATATAGCAGCGTCCGTGTACTGAATCATGTAACTGCACAAAACAAAATGGTCATCCTTCAGATATTTTGTTTATTAAAATAGAGAGCCGGTAACTGAAATTCCGATTGGAATATTTCTTCTTTTTCCGCAATTCTAAAAACTATCTCTTGCGAACGAGGGGAAGAAACACGAAATCTCGAGACGGAAACAAAGTGTATTGACATTTGCCGATAGGCGTTCGCCATCCGAGAGAGAGGTCTCCACGTATTCGGAGCAAAAGTTGCAACCTTTTTCGTCGCATTCTCCTCACTTGACCCGATCAGCTCGAGATCAGCGGAGACGGCCAAGCAAAGAAGGGAGGAAGGCAAGCGAGCACACTGTATAGCCGGCGGAAAGAGATCGACTTTTCATCCTCCTTAGTCCCGAAACCCCGACAAATCAATCCAATATCATTGATTTTTCCAAGACATCAATGATTGACGGGGGCGCGTTGACTGAATGAGTGACAATCAACAAAGGTTATTAAAAAATTACAATGTTTTTATTTGCTCCAAACATACATGTTTAACTGGAGACTACAAATATGACATGCTGATTTAGTAGCAGCCCCCATGGGCCGATACAAAACATTTCACATGACAATGAAGGATAAATAATAATGACAATAAACAAGAGTTTATTGCCTCACTATCTCGATATTCATCTCGGCGTGCTCCTGCACGTTATATTCATACATAATAATGATGGAGACTAAATATTGAGTATCTAAGATGCCTGGATTTGAACCTACGTGCCATCAAAAGCTAGACTCTAACCAACTGAGCGACAAAGACTTCGAGCACATTTTACAAATGGTGAAAACCATCAACACATTATTTGACAGCTTTAGACAGATTTAGAATTTCTCCATTCACACATCTTTCCTGGTCACTCTACCTTCTCAATCCTCAGTTCAACAAAGATGCCAAGCCTTAGGGACTTCGGAGGTTATAGGCACCTATGCATAAGGACGAAGAGGAGAGGGGGGGGGCAAGGCGTTGCTTTGCGCATGCGCAAACTAGGGGCATCGATCTTGTTGCTTTGCTTTGTCGTGCGTGTGTGCCTCGGCCATGCCACATGCCATGCCACTACCACCATCGCCGCGATGACGGCATTCAAATGAGGCCAAGTGGTGCCTTTTGTGGCTGGCGTGACCCGGAAAACAATACGCCACACACATGCACACACTGGCCGACGACCAAACCCCTCAGTGATGGGCGAATGCGAGGTGGAAGTGGTGTGGAGGGGCGAAGGGCAAGTGGGTGCAGGGTTGACAGGTCATCGCCGAACAAGCACCTCATATCACGACCTATGTCTCGGTGTCTTCCGTCAATGACACTTTTTTGGGGAGGTGCTGGCGAAGGGGGTGGAAGGTGGGAGGAAATTAAAAAAATTGGCCTACTGTTTTTTGCCAGACAACAAAAATTGATGATGATTCTAGGTAAATAAGAAAACTATTATTTCTGCACTCTCCGGAATTGTCGGGTTGGGTTCCGAGATGATAAAGTGTGCCATGGAAAACCAACGACGCTTTATAATTCAAATAACAAACATCCTTTTTGTAAATTTGGATTGTCAAATTTCAGGCGGCATCATTTTCAGATCATTCATCCAGTGCGTTGATAACATAAAATTCAGATATGTTCAACTATTTGCAAAGAACATTAACTTTATTTTTACTTGAAACTTCTTTTTACTTTATATTATTCTGGGAGATTCTTAAAATCTAAATTTTATGGTTTCTTTTGGGCTTATCTGTTGCAGTCACAATATACAATATCGGGTTTCACCAGGTATCAAAGCAATTGAGGTTGCGTTTTATGCAAAGGGTGACGGAATCTATGTCCCCAACAATGCATATTTTCCAAAAATTAACTAATAAGCACTTACTTTTGAATGAGAGAAAAGTTGCAATTGAATTAGAAAGCACAGAATTAGCTTATGAAATCTTTCCGAGTTAGTTTTTTATCTTTATCGGTTTCCTTTGCGTCGCGGTGTCGGTTGCAGCCGCCAGTCGGCGCTCCAATTTTCCTCTTTTTTAAATCGCTCAGACACGTCGGGGTACGCTTGTGGCGACGATCTGCTAATTGCTGGCGACGCCATATCAATAGTCGCCGGCGATAACCACCATTTAGTGTCGGGGTTACCGCCAACGCCACCACATTGGATTGGCCATACATAGAGACAGACGCACTACGTACATTTATGTGATAGCGTAATTTTTATTACCTTCTTCGAAGCATGGACTAACTTGGTGAATTCTACCCCTAGATGTCCGTCCGATTATTAAGGCCGGCGACAGTCGCGAGAAATCATGCGTGTCACGTTCAGGCACTGGGCGCGTTGTACATTTTAAAAAAAATCTAAGCAAATTGAAGCGAAGTGACGTTTGTCAGATTGGTGCCCTCCGATGGGGTCCACATAATCTTGGTGATTCGTTCCAATTTGACGTGGATGAACTGAGTTAATTGAAAATATCGACAAGGACTCGAGATTTTTTTTAAAGATCTGTTCAAAACTGGAAAACAGACTGATATTTCGTAAAAGTTGTTTTTGGGGGAAAAAATAAAAAGGTCAGGAATGGGGCGGGGGAACGAGGCCAACTGGCTCACTAAGGCTAGACATGCACAGTGGGATGATGCAAGATGTTGGGTCTTCATCGTATATGGATGGGCAGGGGCAAGCTTCAATTCGAAGTTGGCCCCGAGAAGTAGAAAAAAGGAAGATTTTTTTTTTCTCCCCCATGGAAAAAATTCCGTCTTCGCACTTGTCGGAGGACGAAGTTGTTTTTCAAATGTTTCTCGAAATCCCCCTCCTCATCATCCCCTTCGCGTGGCGGGGATGGGACCAGCAGCAACAGCAGCGGCCAGTCAAGAAAGAGGAGGAATTCATGAAATCTTGTCTGTCCTCCGAGCGAGCCTTGCCTGTCCTTCACCCCCCCCCCCCACCCCGATCCCCGCTTTGGCAGTCGGCGCGGCCAAACAAATGCTTCTCGCCTCGGGTTCGCCGTTCACCTTTCTTCGACTTCCCGCCCCTTGTCCCCCACCCCCCTTACCAACATTGTCCGCCCCATATATACTGTACACCCACAGTCGTTTATACACCGTCACATTTGTGCAGGATATGAGCAACACCAACGAGGGTGGGTCAGCCGAAAAATAATTTGAATTAAATCTACGTTATATATTTCAATTGCTTAATGCTGGAGGTTCTTCGCGGAATTTATCCTAACGCCACTAGCAAAGATCGTTGTTGAAAATAATATTTAAAAAATGCAAGTCAATTCGATTCCCACCGCAAGCTCAACAACGCAAAACTCAAAACAACTTTGCGAATTCGTCCGGACATCCGGGCATGTGCTCAGGTGATGTCATCATGATTGGCATACGTCAGCGCAGTCCAGTCGCAATGGTATTTCATGCCATAGAAATGCGTGAATAACTTATTATTCGTGCAGATATATTCATGGGGAAATTGGTGAAAGATGTTTGTGGCATTCCAGAACTATTAAAGTCGAAGACGATTGGTGCCATTTATTTTTTATATCCTAATTATTATTTCTAATAGGTCCACGTTCGGATGGCGCTACATCGAACGAGTGTTCTCTTGTAAAAGCCACAACCGTCTTCTCACCAGCTGGCCAACTCGCTCCGGTTTTCTTTTTCTTCTTTTTCGACCAAATGCTGCTACAGAACCAGCAGACTGACTGCTTGCTGCCCACCTTCAAAGGAAGCCGACTCTAGTTGCGAAGTACGCCCGCCTAGATTTACGAACGCGCGCGTCAGGCTCTGGAACAAAATATTAAGAACATCAACAGAGCAACAGAAAAAAAATCCAGCCTATCGAAATTGCTAATATTTAGGCAGGTGCAGAATATTACTCTACACAGACTGAAACAAAATGTCAGCATGTGAGCAGAGAGGTTTCGAATACACACGCGTCCAACTTCAACGCGGGTCTCAAGAGGACGTGCAGTAGCACGCAGGATAAACTAAAACTCTATTTACCGGTACTCTAAACGGTTACGCCATCTCACCCATGAACCAAAGATTACCGGTGTAACGAAATAGTGGTGGGCGACAAAGTGCGTGGCAAACAGGCGACATCAAATTGGCATCCTTGCGGCGGAGGTTTTGGGAGAAGCCCGAAGATTAAGGCCGGCGATCCTGCAGATTACCCGCAACGCCCAATTTAATCCTTCAACGACCCACCCACCCGTACGGAGACGGGTCGATAGATGCGGTGACCCGCGCCGTAACCGGGGTGACCGGGTCTCGCTCCCCATCGCTCCCCATCGCCCCCCTTTCCCGCCCAACCCCACCCACCATCTCTCGCTTTGATCGGATGCAGACTGTGACCGTTAAACAGCAGCCTGCATGCAAACCCCCACGCTATAAATGTCACGTTCGTCATATGCATCTCCTACCTGCACGGGAGTGAATACGGCCCCCGTGTAGTCGATGTATTTTTATATACATGTAGGTCGAGACCAAAGTCATGAAGACTGAAGAGAGACGACGGTCTGTAATTTTTTTTTTTCTACTTCTCTTCATCGTGGTAAATGCGAACGCTTTTCTATTATTCAGGCGGCGAGATCTGCGAATTTATATAAGGTCAAAAGGAGGTCCTGCGAACCTGCGCTGCGTCCAACTTCTTGAGACCAAAATTAATGACCCAATAGGAGGCGCTGCGCGTTATCGCTAGGCGGAGCACGTTCAGTCATTTGGGTAGATGACTGAAGGTTCCAATCGTCGCCACTAGAAGTGCTAAGTCAGCTTCGGCACTCCATCGATAAATGCAACCAACTGATTCTCTGGAACACCTCCAGACCTCAATTACAGAAAAATAAATATGTTACGTGTGGCTCTATTATGGTCTAATCCAATGAAATATCAAGCTAATTAAGCTTGATTTTTCATTTCTAACGTTTCGCTATCCATATACATTTATTTGACAATATTGACAAGTTCGTTCAGTCGCTGAACATAAATTATCTTCTATATTAAATATTTAGAGAAAGCGATCCATTGTTATGTTGATACAAAGATCCAAGCGTCCACTTGCATGCAAATCCAACACCCAAGGTCTCACCAGGAAGCATGATACTCTCTGGACAGATCAAATCCATAACGAGTTGAGCGGCACAAGATTATTTTTTGCTCACTTTTCGCCTGCGCTTCGCGTCACACTGCATCGAAAATTTCCAGTTCCCATCGCAGCTTTGAAGTCGATCGAGATTGTGGATTGGGTGCGTTGAATGTGTCGGGGCGCCTGCTAGCGAGAAAGCACGAGGGGCGCGACCGGAACAAGCAACTGACCACCTAGGCGCAAAATGCCACCTCATACCCCGATCCAATTCAGAAAAAATCTGATGTCAACGGGGAATATTTGAGACTCAGACATGGCATCAGCGGAGATTCGACCGGTAATAAGGGATGCAAGGCACATGCATGGGAAAGAGGGTAGAGGGGCCTGCACCCGGGTTTGACTGGATGGGAGTAAAGGGGGAACGTCGATGAAGGGTGAACTCAAAAGTGTCTCTCGTATATCCTCCATAGATCACCGATCCGAATTCGAAACCGAACAGGGTGTTTGATATTAGCATCGTGGTTCTTGGGATTAAAATTAGAAAAAGGCTGCTCTGGGTCTTAGCATTGAACACGGCCGGCTTCAAACAGGGAACTCAGTACAGTACACCACCATCGATCGATCGATCGCGTCACCTAGCGGGGAAATTAAGTGTGCCGTCCCATCCTGCATCTCCACCTAGCAGTTTGATATCACGCGGAGAGGAGGACCCCGAAAAACGATTGGAGAGGATGGCAGGGTCTGTGGGTTGGGGTTTTCGAGTTGGGTGACTCAGCCCGTCCTTTATCTGCGAGCCTGTATTGGCCCTGGGACGGTGGGTGTGAATAAACTTAGTAAGACAGAGGGGGGAGGGGTAGTGGATCATCCCGGGGCCCCGCCGGCGAGACCATTATTCATAAAGACCCTCATATCAGACGGGCACAAAGTCGCCTCACCCCTAACATCGTCCACCCTCTATGGGTGCATGCGGTAACAGTGAGGATTTTTCTTCTTTTGCATAAACAGAAGATAAAAAACACCGCAACCAAGCTTGCATATAAACTATTAAATAATTAAGATAGATCCTTAATCTCAATGTCATATTTCCTCGGGATAGAATTTTGAGTCATTCAAATATTATATTTGGAGGGGGTACAGAGTGTATTTAATATGCATTAATTAAAATTATCTATAAAAAAAATCAATACTTCATCCAGGGAAGGAGTCTCAAAATGTGAGTTAAAAATAAAATTTAACATAACAGAAAATTTAAAATGTGGATGGCAACGGATGAACAGTAGCCATGCAAATGTTTCATCACCATCAACAAATGCACTTCCAAACGAAATCGAGGGTCGAATATAGCACCGAACTACCTCGATATCCCGTCACAAATTGGTAACTGATTTGAGCGGCCGACGCATTGTGAGGTGGTCAATGGTCACTGCTGCTGACCATGGTCGTTGCGGTGGTCGGCATCGGATAGTATCGAGAGTATATATATATGTGTGACGTTGCAAAAAAGTGCCTGGCAACTGGCCAGAGAGAGAGGCAGCCATAGACCGGGCCGGGCAACCCCATGCACGTCGCGCGGCATGGGAATCGGGGGGAAATTTCCATTGAACCTTTTGGCGCTGTGCAAAAACAGCTGTCGCGACACGCCGACCCGTTCTACATTGTCCCCTGTCAAAGCGATAGCCTTTATCGTTCGGTGACGTTCCGAGCCGCTCTTTCTCTTGTTATATAGCTAGCTGACTGGCCGACGACCACCGTGACAAAAGCTCGATACCAAAAAACAAACAACGGAACACTGGTCGACCATGTTGGGAATCATATGGTCAAATCAGTCCTGCCGTTGACGGCCAAAGCGCGAATCAAGACAAAGATCTAGATGTAAAGCTCAAGCGAGCAATGATGAGGCTCGCAGGTGAGCAAGATGGGAGTGATTGTCAATCGAGCAATATCGACCGATCGTTTGCAGACGAAACCGATCAAAAAATGCCGCATCCATTCAACATTAATATTAACGCGACAATAAAGTTCCCGAAAAATAGCACCGTTATTTTCAAACTCGTTCAAGGTATTTCAATATTTGGAATTGATGTAATGTCGTATTTTGGTCATAACAAATTCGAGATATCAGCTACACCCACGGCGTGTCTTTGTGTTTTCTGCGCCCACAATCGAAATAGCATCTGCGCAGGGGGAAAAGCAGATGGCGGCTCAAACTGCACTTTAGAAAACTGTCATTTTTTGTGTGCGTGTGTGAGTCGGTGATGTCAAAAAACCAAGTATAACGGTTGTTTATACCGAAAGGTCCGCGATAAACAAACCCTTGCTGAAAAGTCGTACATGAGTATACACGAGAATGGGCAGGCAGTATTTTAGGCTTTTACGCGTGGCTGCATAATAATTTCGAGAAAGTCAGACGACGACGCTATAAAGACTCGTCCATTACACTAATTTGTCCCCCTCTTTCCCAATTAATTAGATAAAAATCCTCCGCCGCCTCTGTGAATAAATATGCGCCGCTCGGCCCTTCAAATGACACAGAGGAAAAGACACATCAACAGGCGAGCGCACTGGAATGGAAACAGAAACGGTACGAAGAACCAATCAGAGACCTTTGAGTTTTCACGCACCGTCAAATTCTTCGGCGGTAGAACTCTGTCCCCGCAAAAACATCAAAAACTCTTATTTTATTATTTCCTATAACTGTAGTCACTGCACTACAGGCGCAGGTACCCTGTTCACCAACCAGTACCCCGGGATCGAAATATTCGAGAATTTTCATTTCATGCAATTTAATTCAGAATCCTAGAATTACTGAAGCTGCACACATGGCAACGTTATTTCAGATAACAAACCAAACAATTTTATTTTTTAATTCTATCGACACAAGCTCCGCTTATACTAATGCAACGCTACTGAAGCTGGATGGAGGCGCCACCTGCAGTTCACCATAGTGTAACAAAAACGCCCAGCATCAATTTGTCAATTTGTAAACACCATTAATACAGAGGATTCTTTGTGTTCAAACAGAAAGAACATGATTCCAAGAACACGGAAACCTAATGTGATATTAAAAAATTTCAAAGACCAATGTTTACTTTTTCTTCAACATCATTTCACACCACAATATTCCCAGGAACGCCGCCAGAGAGCGCTCCGAAATTGAGGGGAGAATTGAAATTTGAAGTCGTCCCGTGCCAAAGCGTGTCCTCAGAGTTTGCACACAGAGGATGATGAGAGGAGTACACTGGTGAACACCGAACATCCATCCCACCCCCATTTTACTTCCTTCCACAGAGAACCCCTTCATTTCCCCTCCTTCGTTCCGTGTGTGTGTGTGCTCATAAATTGAAACGGTTTCACACGGTCAGAGAGAATTCAGTCCATCTGCATGAGTGCAAGAGTATTGGCGTCTCGTCTTGTCGTTAGATGCCGTCTGCTAATGCCGACCTCATCGGTGCGGCGCCTAACTCTTGAGTGCAATCAGCCAATGGCGAAGATGTCGCTAAGGGTTTCCGATTAAAACTGTGAAACTGTTAAATGGGTCACAATTTATCCCCACCCCATGTTTACCCATTGGCGAGCAAGACTGTCGACTGTGAGTGGAATTGTCGACCCTCTTCCACCCCTTGTGCACTGTGGCTAAGGGACAAACCCTTGTTAGTATTCTTATGGGATTAAAATACCCCTGAAGATTCCAAACGGAGGGTGTGAGGTAGGGAGTGCAGGATAACCTGAGCAAACAAACCAAGGGAAATTGTGGAATGAAACAGGTTGGTGAAAAACCTAAATTTAGCGGAAAACCCCGAACACGCACCGAATATGAAGACTTCAACAAGTGGAAAACGTCACCTGACCGTCACCAAAACACAGGTGGCGTACTTACATTCTCATTTATACAATACAAGAAGGGTGCCCGGCTTTGCCTGAGAAGGGAAGGTTTCTCAAGGCCACTAGTTGTGCACATGGTTTAGGAATTAATTGTCTTCTCAATCGTGAATCGGCCATTTTAGTGTAATGCGGCCTACATTATGGACTACAATCTCGTGGCGTTAAGACGCTTAAAATTTCTTTGGGTTTTAAATTTGAAACTGAGCCAATCGACGAGTAATGGTGATTTATATGGATCACTATTAGCGCATACAAGACGTGCAACCGGTTACAATAAGGACCCACAAGCAGCCTCAGATAGGGCCTATGGCGGGGGTCGAACGACCAGTTACGGACAAAGGTGTAGTTGGGTGTAGTTGTTCTATCATAACAGGCCTTTGACTTGAGACACGGTAAGCCTATTCTACTGACACGATTGTCGACACACTCTGGGAAAATAGGAGTTGAAGTACGAGTCACAACAAATCATTTTAGTATGTCCCGCCATCAAGTAGTTACAGCATCTAAATCTTTCGGTAATTCACCTGAGTCCCGGCCACATTTTGTGCCCCTGTACAACATTGTATCATCAGCATAAAGTTTTATGTTCACATATATAATTGATACAACAGGAACAAAAGAGGGCCCAAAACACTGCCCTGTGACACTCCTGTGGTCACATTAATCCATTCAGAGTGGACATCAGAAACAACAGCTTGTTGTTTTCGATTACTTAAAAATGCTGCTATCCAATCTAAAACTTGATTACTAATACCATAACCATTCGCTTTAGCTAATAATCGTTGA